>JAXIVJ010001355.1:0-141333 GCA_036785665.1 Chirona hameri
ATATATATATATATATATATATATATATATATATATATATATATATATATATATATATATATATATATATATATATATATATATATATATATATATATATATATATATATATATATATATATATATATATATATATATATATATATATATATATATATATATATATATATATATATATATATACTGCGAAATGAACAAAAAGAAGATTGTATACAAACATAATTAAAACGTTTTGTGACAGTACTGTCGCAAAAACGAAAAACACAAAACACGCAAAAACGAAACGACAACGCTGCAGAAATGTAATTTTGGCTGGCTTATCTTCACTTAGCATATAACCTACGGAACCAACGATCTACGGATAAGCAAGTCATCTCCAAAACTGTCACTCTGGGTTAACGGGTTAAAGGGTTAGCCAACCTCCGGTGACAAACTATCAGAACTGGAGCAGTCGCAGACTTTGCCAAAGTATGACTTCGGGACAGGTTGACAGCAGTTAATCTTTGTTCATGAGTCAAAGTTGTGTAATTTAGCCACTTTGTTTCCGCCGCTGGTCGTGCTGAGCAGGCCCCACGGGAGGGGAGAGAGGGGTGGGGGGTGACGTGACGCGGATAGGACAGATTACACCGCTCTGGTCTCATCAGCTGCAGTGTGATCATGTCACAGCTGGTTCTGACGCAGTGGACGGGATTCGCGGCTCGTGTCTGATCGTTCAGCCGTCCACATCAGGCGCGGCAACATGATCCGCCGGGAAGTGATCCCACGAGACAGTGCAGAGTCAGTGAATCCGGTCCGGCTGCGTCCTGCCGCTCAACTACAAAGCCCGGCAATATTACGGTTCACTTTCTAAGATGATCTTGCCTATTGAGAGTCGACTAGAGACGCCTATTGAGAGTCGACTAGAGACGCCTATTGAGACTCGACTAGAGACGCCTATTGAGACTCGACTAGAAACGCCTATTGAGAGTCGACTAGAGACGCCTATTGAGACTCGACTAGAGACGCCTATTGAGAGTCGACTAGAGACGCCTATTGAGACTCGACTAGAGACGCCTATTGAGAGTCGACTAGAGACGCCTATTGAGACTCGACTAGAAACGCCTATTGAGAGTCGACTAGAGACGCCTATTGAGACTCGACTAGAGACGCCTATTGAGACTCGACTAGAAACGCCTATTGAGACTCGACTAGAGACGCCTATTGAGCGTCGACTAGAGACGCCTATTGAAACTCGACTAGAGACGCCTATTGAGACTCGACTAGAGACGCCTATTGAGAGTCGACTAGAGACGCCTATTGAGACTCGACTAGAGACGCCTATTGAGAGTCGACTAGAGACGCCTATTGAGACTCGACTAGAGACGCCTATTGAGAGTCGACTAGAGACGCCTATTGAGAGTCGACTAGAGACGCCTATTGAGAGTCGACTAGAGACGCCTATTGAGACTCGACTAGAAACGCCTATTCAGACTCGACTAGAGACACCTATTGAGACTCGACTAGAAACCTATTGAGAGTCGACTAGAGACGCCTATTGAGACTCGACTAGAGACGCCTATTGAGACTCGACTAGAGACGCCTATTGAGATGTCCGCTGATTCATCTAAGAATGCTGATCAAGTAGGAGATGGAATTAGGAAAACAGTATTTTTTGGTACGGGTCCAGCCCGATCTCGGGATTACTTTGGTAGATAACAAAAGGTATCAGGGTCTCCCGTAAGATATTTTCACTGGGGGGGGGGGGGGGCACGCAGAATTTTCGATGATGGGCAGCTATCTCCCAAATCGTGCTGTATTTTCGATTTGTATTATTGTACAATATGTTTCACGAACAGGACAATAATTGTATGTAACTTGATGTATTGCAATAATTTTATCTGATCCTAGGTCATTTGGATAACAGAAGATGGGCGCGGAATGCCTTAACCCGCGCCCCGAGCACTGCCGAGGGTTCGCACCAACCACGAACTGCCAGGGGGAGTAATTCCCCCCCCCCCCCCGATCTCGAAACCGACGCAACGAAGCGACAAGTTAAAAACGGTTTTAGATAGCCCGAGACAATGTCTATCGAAAGTATATCGGTCTTTTTTAGAGGTCAAGTCAATACTGAGGTAACCAGAGGTCACCAAAGGTCAAATTTCTGCTATATATGAGTGCCCTTGCTAAAACCATCTATATCTCGATAACTAAAAGAGTTAGCGACGCGCCGAAGAAAAACAAAATGTTCGATAGATAACATTATTTTCTGTCACTACAGTTCCATCACAATTTACCTCAGGTCAAGTCAGGTCCCTCAGGTTAGGTCAGGTTAGGTCAGGTTACCTCAGGTTAGGTCAGGTCCCTCAGGTACCTCAGGTTAGGTCAGGTCCCTCAGGTCAAGTCAGGTTAGGTCAGGTCCCTCAGGTCAAGTCAGGTTAGGTCAGGTCCCTCAGGTCAAGTCAGGTTAGGTCAGGTCCCTCAGGTCAAGTCAGGTTAGGTCAGGTCCCTCAGGTCAAGTCAGGTTAGGTCAGGTACCTCAGGTTACCTCAGGTTAGGTCAGGTACCTCAGGTTACCTCAGGTTAGGTCAGGTACCTCAGGTTACCTCAGGTTAGGTCAGGTACCTCAGGTTAGGTCAGGTACCTCAGGTTAGGTCAGGTACCTCAGGTTAGGTCAGGATACCTCAGGTTAGGTCAGGTCCCTCAGGTTAGGTCAGGATACCTCAGGTTAGGTCAGGTCCCTCAGGTTAGGTCAGGATACCTCAGGTTAGGTCAGGATACCTCAGGTTAGGTCAGGATACCTCAGGTTAGGTCAGGTCCCTCAGGTTAGGTCAGGTTAGGTCAGGTCCCTCAGGTTACCTCAGGTTAGGTCAGGTCCCTCAGGTACCTCAGGTTAGGTCAGGTCCCTCAGGTACCTCAGGTTAGGTCAGGTCCCTCAGATACCTCAGGTTAGGTCAGGTTACCTCAGGTACCTCAGGTCAAGTCAGGTTACCTCAGGTACCTCAGGTTAGGTCAGGTCCCTCAGGTACCTCAGGTCAAGTCAGGTTACCTCAGGTCAAGTCAGGTTACCTCAGGTCAAGTCAGGTTACCTCAGGTCAAGTCAGGTTACCTCAGGTCAAGTCAGGTTAGGTCAGGTTAGGTCAGGTTACCTCAGGTTACCTCAGGTTACCTCAGGTTACCTCAGGTACCTCAGGTTAGGTCAGGTTACCTCAGGTACCTCAGGTTAGGTCAGGTTACCTCAGGTACCTCAGGTTAGGTCAGGTTACCTCAGGTACCTCAGGTTAGGTCAGGTTACCTCAGGTACCTCAGGTTAGGTCAGGTTACCTCAGGTACCTCAGGTCAAGTCAGGTTACCTCAGGTACCTCAGGTTAGGTCAGGTCCCTCAGGTACCTCAGGTCAAGTCAGGTTACCTCAGGTCAAGTCAGGTTACCTCAGGTCAAGTCAGGTTACCTCAGGTCAAGTCAGGTTACCTCAGGTCAAGTCAGGTTACCTCAGGTCAAGTCAGGTTACCTCAGGTCAAGTCAGGTTACCTCAGGTTAGGTCAGGATAATCCATTAAGTTAGGTCAGGATAATTAAGTTTGAAACATTCTTAAAATCGCCGTATTATTTTTAAGAATAACTTTTTATAGAAATATTATAGAGTAAAACAGATTTGACCATTGAGTTTCTCATCGATACGCATCGAATGATATTATCATCGAACATTGGAAATAAATGACATAGGTAAAGCATACTTAATAGCTCAAAATGTGACTATTTTTTTCTTTGGAAGTCATAAGCTGGTTAGTTTTAAGGACACGACTTCAAGTGCTTTACGCACATTTACCGTGCAAGTCACCATCATATATCTTAAGGTTTCATAAGTTCTCATAAGGTTATATTTGTTAATGAATTGTTTCTATGTTTCGGAACTTTATATAACCCAAAATTAAAAAATCAGAGATAGTTGATTGACAGGTAGGTCTGTGGTGATTTATTCGACATCTCAAAATTGAATTGAGAGCGCCCCTGCCAGGCCTGAGATGCCACTGTCGGATCAAAACGGTCAAAAGTTGATTTTGGGTGCAGATAACAAAGAGTTTTACACAATGGAAAAACTCATCACATTTCATTAATGTGTACATTAAGGACTGAGTTAAAGTAAACTTTCCCTTATACAAGGTGTTAAAATTGTATTTCATATCAGTAAATGCGTTAGTTTCGATCGAATTTCAATCGTTTTGGGGCAAGGTCCCGATCACCCCCCCCCCCCCCCACCCCCCCCCCCCCCCGCTCAATGGACCCACCTCTGGCTATGGGCCTCGACTGGTCTTAACAGATCCCGTGCTGGTCTGAGAAGGTCCATGCCATGCCTGATGTCACCTTACGTATTGCCCTACTAACCAGTTTTTCTTCTATACAAATTTTACCTTTCGGCCGGTCCCACTTGAGATGTTATGGGGAGCAAAATCGTATGTTTGCATCCCCAATTGCTTGAGTCAATAGTTAGGTTAGGTAGGACAGCGGTTCCCCTGCCCCAGATTCCACCGCCCCTGGGTTCGATCCACCAGACCTAGCCACCTGAACCCAAAAGACCCAAACCCAAAACTATGAACAGCAGGGCTGAACCCCGGCTCTGGATCCAGTTACTTAACCCGCCATTGACTGGAGGGGGTTAACGCCCCCCTGATCAATTTTCGCAATACCTGGAACACTAATAACGTTATCAACGTGAAACATTAAATACCTTCTTATACATCATTTGTGCGTCTTGTGTGCAAAAATGAAGATATTTCGTCGAAATTGTTTCGAGTTATAGCGAATTTAGTGACGTCACTACACTCGAGTCTTACACCAAAATCAGCTAAACTTTACCAGGCCGTACAAATGCCACATTTGAGAGAAAAAATGCAATCTAAAAACGCCAAAGATATCATATTGAAATGGCTAAAAACTGGCTATCTCGGTTTTTTGAAACGTTTAGTTTTTTACCCCAAAAAAAACTCAAAAAACGTGTTTTTGGGGAAATTATCACAAAATCAACATTTTTTTTAACATTAAAAAAAAACGGAATATATGTCAGAGAGACATACCTAGGCAACTACCATACCAAATTGCAAACTGATATCTCCATTTTTGACCGACTTATGACATCTAAGGTATGGGTAACTCAGGACGTCATATTTTTTAATTAAGTTTTGTTTTTACTTTTATTGACTAGATACAGACAAATAAATGCCACGACTGTATTTCTAAAGCAAAACTTGTCTAGCAAAATGCCTTTGTTGTTTATATTTATCAATTTAAAATGTTGACCTTCGGTGACCTGAATTTGACCTGAAATTTACATTTACTTCACGCAAATGAAGTCAGGTGGTAAAGTTAATGTCACTATCGAATTATACGTGGCACAAATAACTCATAAAACATGAGCAACATGACTTTCGTAGATATTTTGAGCATAGTGACCTTTTGTGATCTGACATTGACCTTGACCAACAATCTCACTTTAGCTCATGCGGGATATGTATCATACCTTTGGCAGCACTTTGGGTGAAACTGGTCGCAATTGAAGGCTTTGGATGGAAAATATGGCCCATATACTCAAATACGTCGATTTTGACCTTTGACCTGACCGTGACCTGACATTTGACCTCACTTTGACATTTTTTAGAATTCCTTAGATATATCTCATTGAGAGCTTTCGTTTGCCGCACTGCGCGTCTCGCTACGCTCATTGGTTCGGAAGATAACCAGGGGGCGTTTAACGCCCCCCCCCCGTCAATGGCGTTCTGCTTAGACCCCAGTCAATGCCGGGTTAATACACGTGATACGGTGGGTCTATTTTGACCTCAAACCGGCCTATGGGTTATTCCACGTAAAATCGCACAAAAAATGGGTTTCGTATCATCCGGGGTCATTTCGTACCCGACCCTTTTCAGATTTTGATGAAAATTGGTACACCTGTAGTGTCAAGTGAAAAACATATACACCAACTTTTAGCACCGGGTGACCTCAAGGGTCATATTTAGAGGTCATCCGAGGTCACATTTTTTTGCGTACACTATATCAATCAAACGCTTGTATCTTCTATGCTAATGGATTTAGCGGAATACAACAATCAATAAATCAATGTACAATCAATCAATGTGCTCCACAGAGTTGGACCATTGGGAAATAGGGGGAAAATCCACGTGACCTCAATACGACCTTTGACTCTGGAAATTTGCTTGGTCTCTGGAAGTTTCTAGGACATTTTAGGACGCTGATTTCAAATTTGAAACCCATTTTACATAATTGTATATTCCACTGGGGTCATGCACTTCACACGTCAACCGAGTTCACTGACCTCCGATGACCTGAGATGACATTTTTGGACTCTTATAGCTTCTAGGACATTTTTTTACACATTTCAAATTCGCACCAACATTTTGCACAATATTATACATATAATTATATAAAATGGATTCCAAATTTGAAATCAGCATCCTAAAATGTCCTAAAAACCTCCAGAGGCCCAAAACAAATCATCACAGGTCATCAACGATCAGTGACCTCGGCTGACCTCTGAAAAGGTCATCCGGGGTCATTATCTCAATGGAAACCATAAATGTTGCCTGTTAATACCTGTGCATATGTGATATGCTCCTGAACATCTATAAAACACCGCATTACCTATAGGTAATACGTATATGTGGGCAATACACTATTCCTAAGTCATGCTAGGTCATGCGAGGTCAGGTCAAGCTGAAAACTCGGAAAGTGATTGAATTCGTCAAACGGAAGCTACCCACCAAATTGCACGTCAATCAGGCCAAAGAAACCTACATTATGGCAAGCGACATGAAAATAGCCTCGGGGCATTGCTCTGTTTCACTTTCTTACCATACTCAAAGAGCGGTATCTCAAAAAGTTGAAAAGTGTTCGACATTCTTTTTTTGCGTATTCTTAGAGGACGTAACGTTCATTTATTCTGCCAAGTTCGGACTAGTTACAAGCAGACAAACTTATAGAAAAATACATTTTATGATTTTGACCTCGTCATGTCAAAGGTCATATTGAGGTCACGCGGATTTTTACCCCTATTTCCGAATGCTCCAACCCTGTGGAGTACTTCGATATTAGTTTGATTCCGCTAAGTCCATTAGCATACAAGCTATAGGCGTTTGATTGGTATAAAGTAAGCACATAATCGTGACCTTTCATGACATCTAAATATGACCCTTGAGGTCACCCGAACCTAAAAGTGGGTGTGTATGTTTCTTTCACTTGTCACTACTGACATTACAGATGTACCAATTTTCATCAAAATCGGAGGGGGTCGGGGAATTTGTTGTGCGATTTGACTTGGAAAATATGCAATGCAACTCCCTATGCAACTCTCAGGCGCCCTGTACAATGTCCTCTTACACAAGCCGAGGGCCTTCTTAAGTTGGTCGAGTTCTCTTGTGACCCGTCTGGGACCTCTTTGACCAAGCTCTCAGGTAGGTCTGTGAAATGCCTTCTCAGACCGGCCGAGGACATATGACCGGTCACTAGCCGTTTTCACGAAGGATTTTATTCGCCGGGCGATTGGGGCGTTTGTGGCGATTGGGACGATTGGGGCGTTTGGGGTAACTTGGTCTATAGCTCGTAAGAGCACGGCTTTTCCCGGTTATTTTGGGTATCAATTGAAATTTCATGAAGTAATGCACTTTTCTGGAAATTCCATTTTAATGATAACACCATAGTTTACTTAAAATTAACAATTTCATCTTAAACTATCTCCGGTGATGCCAGATGGCTGGGGCGGTTTGGGGTGTTTGGTGCGACTCCATCTTGCTCGAATTACCCGGAAGTTGGGTAAATAGGTCATATTTTGCAACGACATGGTTTTCAGGAATACTAGCTTATTTAAATGAAAACTAGATTAGTTAGTCCATTCATGTTTTCAGTCATATTCACTTTTGAACGCAAGGATGAATGATAATTAGCAATTTCGTGTTTATAATTTTTGCGGAGTAGATGGCTGCCCAGCTGCCATAGGTGGATAATTGCCAAAATGCCAGGGGGTGCTTTTCCACCGGCGGCGGTACAGCCTAAGTTAGAGAGAGGGGTGGAGGGGGGGTGGAAGGGAGGGGATGGAGGGGAGAGGGACGGCCGTTTACAACCGTTTAACCCTATTCCCTGCGGGGCAGATCCTACCCCCCCCCCCGTGTTTTTTCGCTTGCCACTCCCAAACCGTTGGGCCCAGGCCAGCGTCCGGAAAGTTTGTGACTTTTCCAATAATTGATACAAACGTGTTGTGTCCAAATTTGAACAAAATCGGCCCCGCGGAGGCGGTGCCAGGCCCTTGTTTTTGGAAGGCCATCTCCACTCACCCCACTTTACATCCCCTGAATACGTCTATGATTTTTGTTTTCCTTTTGGAACTCGTCTTTTTATAATTAACCCGCGCACCGCTGGGGTCTCCAGCTGAATGCGTCCCGCTGGGGGGGGGGGCAGATTCTTCCCCCTGGTTATCTTCCGAACCAATAACCGCAGCGAGACACGCAAGGCGGCAATGGAAAGCTCTCAATGAGACGCATCTAAAGCCTAAGCGAAATTTGCAAAATAAGGTCACATATCAAGTCACGGTCAGGTAAAATGTAAAAATTTAGGTATTTGGGTTTTTGGGCCATACTTTCCACCCAAAGCCTCATATTTCGGCTATTATCGCACAAAGTGCTCTCAAAGGTACAATGCATCTCCTACATAAGCAAAAGTGAAATTGTAAGCAAGGGTCAAGGTCAAGGTCAGGTCACAAAAGGTCACAGGTCTACGAAAGCCATGCGACACATGTTGTATGGGTTATTGTACACGTATAATTCGATAGTATGTAGCCATTTTCACAACCTGGCCCCATATAATCGCCCTCGGGTCAGACTTGTGCTTGATTCCGCTTCAGCGGAATCGATTCCGATTCCATGCCAAGCCAGATGGATCTGATACTGATTCCGATTCCAATAGATATTATACCAGGGGAATCGATTCCGAATCCGATTCCAGGGGACTTAACAAGCTTGATTCTGAATCCGATTCCAGTGATTCCAATTTGATTCCAGTCTGGATCAGAAATGCCCGATCATTTTGATACAAATGACTCGAATGAATTACAAATGACACAAATACAAATGACACAAATAGCATTCACTGGTATATTTAATATGGCTATTTTGATATCAAACTTCAAATAATTTAATGAATTTTGCTGAAAAACTGGCCTGTGATACAAAATCGTGACAGTTCAAAAACGACAAAGTCTAACGAAGTTGCAAAACAGTTTAATATCTAGACATACGTATGCATAATAATGATGCATGGACATATTGCGAGCTGCTATTTAGCAATATGATACACAGAGAAATAAACGTCTTCAAAGATATGAGAATATTATGGAATGTACGGTACAATAAACATAACATTGCCATAACTATAATACATACAACATAACTTCCTTACATTGAAGCCAGGGGGCAGCGATGTATTTGCCGGCAACTGTACCTATTACTAGAGGTCGGCAATGTGATCGGGGCATTGCCTTGGGGTCAAAATCGTACGATAATTCTGTAGTTTGGCCCCTGCCGGCCAGGCCACCGCTGACTGGCCGTTGCGGTGACCTCAGACTGTGACGTCGCCACAAACCGGCACTGGGCGGCGTGCCGGCCGGCTCTCAGTGCTGTGCGGCGCAGTATCCTGTTCTGCGGCACAGTATCCACGTCCGGCCGGCACCAGCTGACGGCGGAGGCCCGCTCCTTCAAAATGGTAACTTGGTTTTACCCCCCTGGAGGGTTTATTTTGCCCCCTTCAGTATCGGCAGGTATTAATAGATTTGGGGCCGCTGTATCGCGCACGTGACCTGCGAGTATCAAGTCTGTGTCACCAACCGTGTGACCTGAGCAGGCAAAAAATGGGGAAAAAATGTTGGCGCCCACTTTTTGGCACTTGGCCCGTGTTACGTACCATCGATTTACCCGAAAATAGTACCATCATCTGTCCGCAGTGTTGCCAAATCGATGCCACCCGCGTCAAAATCGGACCAGCCGGTTGGGCTGCACGTGCCAATATGCTCCGTTGGACAGACACACACACACACGCACACACACATACAAACAAGCTCCTCCCACTTTCCGAGCGACTGCCCGGTGGGAATCTTCGAACTCAGATAAACATGTAAACATGTTTCTTTTCTTTCTACGATTTTGAATAACATCAACATCCACATAAAAAATGCTGCAAAGGCATACATCCAAAAAAATGTGGGTAATTTTTGTTCATTTCAGCCGACCCCCCACCCCACTCAAAAATCCTCGGCGACGCCACTGAAGTTTTAGTCGCCCTGTAAAATGTCAAATAAGTTATATAGGATAAAAGGTCAGCATTCAAGGGGCATAATTTATCTTCTCTCAATGCTAGGTAAGGTTTCTTTCAAGATATAAGTTACTGCACCACCCGTGGCAGCAATCCGGACTTGAACGATATATCGCAGTAGCCAGGCCCTCCCTGTTTGCTGAGGCACGTGTGTTCTGAGCAGAGCCACACACCAGCCACACATAACCGAGTGGCGCACCCATCAATGACACGTCATCAGTGGCGAACCCACACCGTAAGTCCGGCAGCGAGAGATTGTCGGTGACGTCACAGAAGTCACAGAAGAGACGCATGCTAAGCAGCTTCCGGCCCGCCGTGCCGCCGCTCCGACAGTCACCTTAAGTGCACACTGCACACTGCAAACTGCACACTGCACAGTACACAGTACACACTGCACAATGTACACTGCACACTGCACACTGCACACTGTACACTGCACACTACACACTGCACACTACACACTACACACTACACACTACACACTGCACACTGCACACTGCACACTGCACACTGCACACTGCACACTGCACAGTACACACTGCACACTGTACACTGCACACTGCACACTGCACACTGCACACAGTACACTGCACACTACACACTGCACACTGCACAGTACACACTGCACACTACACACTGCACACTGCACACTACACACTACACACTACACACTGCACACTGCACACTGCACACTGCACACAGTACACTGCACACTACACACTGCACACTGCACACTGCACACTGTACACTGCACACTACACACTGCACACTACACACTACACACTACACACTGCACACTGCACACTGCACACTGCACACTGCACACTGCACACTGCACAGTACACACTGCACACTGTACACTGCACACTGCACACTGTACACTGCACACTACACACTGCACACTGCACACTGCACACTGTACACTGCACACTGCACACTGCACACTGCACACAGTACACTGCACACTACACACTGCACACTGCACAGTACACACTGCACACTGCACACTGCACACAGTACACTGCACACTACACACTGCACACTGCACACTGCACACTGTACACTGCACACTACACACTGCACACTACACACTACACACTACACACTGCACACTGCACACTGCACACTGCACACTGCACACTGCACAGTACACACTGCACACTGTACACTGCACACTGCACACTGTACACTGCACACTACACACTGCACACTGCACACTGCACACTGTACACTGCACACTGCACAGTACACAGTACACACTGCACACTGCACACTGCACACTGCACACTGCACACTACACACTGCACACTGCACACTACACACTGCACACTGCACACTGCACACTACACACTGCACACTGCACACTGCACACTGCACACTGCACACTACACACTGCACACTGCACACTGCACACTGCACACTGCACACTGCACACTGTACACTGCACACTGCACACTGCACACTGCACACTGCACACTGCACACTGTACACTGCACACTGCACACTGCACACTGTACACTGCACACTACACACTGCACACTACACACTACACACTACACACTGCACACTGCACACTGCACACTGCACACTGCACACTGCACAGTACACACTGCACACTGTACACTGCACACTGCACACTGTACACTGCACACTGCACACTGCACACTGCACACTGCAAACTGTACACTGCACACTGCACACTGCACACTGCACACTGCACACTGCACACTACACACTGCACACTACACACTACACACTGCACACTGCACACTGCACACTGCACACTGCACACTGCACACTGCACACTGCACACTGCACACTGCATACTACACACTGTGCACTGCACACTGTATACTGCACACTGCACACTGCACACTGTACACTGTACACTGCACACTACATACTACACACTACATGATGTATACTGCACACTGCACACTGCACACTGCACACTGCACACTGCACACTACACACTACACACTACACACTGTACACTGCACACCGTATACTGCACACTGCACACTGCACACTGCACACTGCACACTGCACACTGCACAGTGTACACTGCACAGTGCACACTGCACACTGCACACTGCGCACTGCACACTGCACACTGCACACTGCACACTGCACACTGTATACTGCACACTGCACACTGCACAGTGTACACTGCACAGTGCACACTGCACATGCCGTCACAAGCTAATGAGCAGACCGGTGCGATTCGCTGGAACCTCACCTGAAGACATTTGAGACGTCAGCCTGACGATGTCAGCGTTAAATCCGACGCGTAGTACCTACTGCAGGTGCGGAAGTTGGCATCACGCATGATAATGTTGTCACTTGAGTGGCTGACTCAGTGGATGGTGTATCACTCCTATCAATGGGTCACATCACTGACTCAGTATGGTGTATCACTCCCATCAATCGGTCACATCACTGACTCAGTATGGTGTATCACTCCCATCAATGGGGCACATCACTGACTCAGTATGGTGTATCACTCCCATCAATGGGTCACATCACTGACTCAGTATGGTGTATCACTCCCATCAATGGGGCACATCACTGACTCAGTATGGTGTATCACTCCCATCAATGGGGCACACCACTGACTCAGTGGATGGTGTATCACTCCCATCAATCGGTCACATCACTGACTCAGTATGGTGTATCACTCCGATCAGTGGGTCACATCACTGACTCAGTATGGTGTATCACTCCCATCAATGGGGCACATCACTGACTCAGTGGATGGTGTATCACTCCGATCAATGGGTCACATCACTGACTCAGTATGGTGTATCACTCCCATCAATGGGGCACATCACTGACTCAGTATGGTGTATCACTCCCATCAATGGGTCACATCACTGACTCAGTGGATGGTGTATCACTCCGATCAATCGGTCACATCACTGACTCAGTATGGTGTATCACTCCCATCAATGGGGCACATCACTGACTCAGTATGGTGTATCACTCCCATCAATGGGTCACATCACTGACTCAGTATGGTGTATCACTCCCATCAATGGGGCACATCACTGACTCAGTATGGTGTATCACTCCGATCAATGGGTCACATCACTGACTCAGTATGGTATATCACTCCCATCAATGGGGCACATCACTGACTCAGTATGGTGTATCACTCCCATCAATGGGGCACATCACTGACTCAGTATGGTGTATCACTCCCATCAATCGGTCACATCACTGACTCAGTGGATGGTGTATCACTCCCATCAATGGGGCACATCACTGACTCAGTATGGTATATCACTCCCATCAATCGGTCACATCACTGACTCAGTATGGTGTATCACTCCCATCAATCGGTCACATCACTGACTCAGTATGGTGTATCACTCCCATCAATGGGGCACATCACTGACTCAGTATGGTGTATCACTCCCATCAATCGGTCACATCACTGACTCAGTATGGTGTATCACTCCCATCAATGGGGCACATCACTGACTCAGTATGGTGTATCACTCCCATCAATGGGTCACATCACTGACTCAGTATGGTGTATCACTCCCATCAATGGGGCACATCACTGACTCAGTGGATGGTGTATCACTCCCATCAATGGGGCACATCACTGACTCAGTGGATGGTGTATCACTCCCATCAATGGGGCACATCACTGACTCAGTGGATGGTGTATCACTCCCATCAATCGGTCACATCACTGACTCAGTATGGTGTATCACTCCCATCAATCGGTCACATCACTGACTCAGTATGGTGTATCACTCCCATCAATCGGTCACATCACTGACTCAGTATGGTGTATCACTCCCATCAATGGGGCACATCACTGACTCAGTATGGTGTATCACTCCCATCAATGGGTCACATCACTGACTCAGTATGGTGTATCACTCCCATCAATGGGGCACATCACTGACTCAGTATGGTGTATCACTCCCATCAATGGGGCACATCACTGACTCAGTGGATGGTGTATCACTCCCATCAATCGGTCACATCACTGACTCAGTATGGTGTATCACTCCGATCAGTGGGTCACATCACTGACTCAGTATGGTGTATCACTCCCATCAATGGGGCACATCACTGACTCAGTGGATGGTGTATCACTCCGATCAATGGGTCACATCACTGACTCAGTATGGTGTATCACTCCCATCAATGGGGCACATCACTGACTCAGTATGGTGTATCACTCCGATCAATGGGTCACATCACTGACTCAGTAGGGTATATCACTCCCATCAATGGGGCACATCACTGACTCAGTATGGTGTATCACTCCCATCAATGGGGCACATCACTGACTCAGTATGGTGTATCACTCCCATCAATCGGTCACATCACTGACTCAGTATGGTGTATCACTCCGATCAGTGGGTCACATCACTGACTCAGTATGGTGTATCACTCCCATCAATGGGGCACATCACTGACTCAGTATGGTGTATCACTCCCATCAATGGGTCACATCACTGACTCAGTATGGTGTATCACTCCCATCAATGGGGCACATCACTGACTCAGTGGATGGTGTATCACTCCCATCAATGGGGCACATCACTGACTCAGTGGATGGTGTATCACTCCCATCAATGGGGCACATCACTGACTCAGTATGGTGTATCACTCCCATCAATGGGGCACATCACTGACTCAGTATGGTGTATCACTCCCATCAATGGGTCACATCACTGACTCAGTATGGTGTATCACTCCCATCAATCGGTAACATCACTGACTCAGTATGGTGTATCACTCCCATCAATGGGTCACATCACTGACTCAGTATGGTGTATCACTCCGATCAATGGGGCACATCACTGACTCAGTGGATGGTGTATCACTCCCATCAATGGGGCACATCACTGACTCAGTATGGTGTATCACTCCCATCAATGGGGCACATCACTGACTCAGTGGATGGTGTATCACTCCGATCAATGGGTCACATCACTGACTCAGTATGGTGTATCACTCCCATCAATGGGGCACATCACTGACTCAGTATGGTGTATCACTCCCATCAATCGGTAACATCACTGACTCAGTATGGTGTATCACTCCCATCAATGGGGCACATCACTGACTCAGTGGATGGTGTATCACTCCCATCAATGGGTCACATCACTGACTCAGTATGGTGTATCACTCCCATCAATCGGTCACATCACTGACTCAGTATGGTGTATCACTCCCATCAATGGGGCACATCACTGACTCAGTGGATGGTGTATCACTCCCATCAATGGGTCACATCACTGACTCAGTATGGT
Source organism: Chirona hameri (assembly GCA_036785665.1). Lineage (NCBI taxonomy): Eukaryota > Metazoa > Arthropoda > Thecostraca > Balanomorpha > Balanidae > Chirona > Chirona hameri. Next base: position 15,625 of record JAXIVJ010001355.1, read on the forward strand.
GTATCACTCCGATCAATGGGTCACATCACTGACTCAGTATGGTGTATCACTCCGATCAATGGGGCACATCACTGACTCAGTATGGTGTATCACTCCCATCAATGGGTCACATCACTGACTCAGTGGATGGTGTATCACTCCGATCAATCGGTCACATCACACTGACTCAGTATGGTGTATCACTCCCATCAATCGGTCACATCACTGACTCAGTATGGTGTATCACTCCCATCAATCGGTCACATCACTGACTCAGTATGGTGTATCACTCCCATCAATGGGTCACATCACTGACTCAGTATGGTGTATCACTCCCATCAATGGGGCACATCACTGACTCAGTGGATGGTGTATCACTCCGATCAATGGGTCACATCACTGACTCAGTATGGTGTATCACTCCCATCAATCGGTCACATCACTGACTCAGTATGGTGTATCACTCCCATCAATCGGTCACATCACTGACTCAGTATGGTGTATCACTCCCATCAATCGGTAACATCACTGACTCAGTATGGTGTATCACTCCCATCAATGGGTCACATCACTGACTCAGTATGGTGTATCACTCCCATCAATCGGTCACATCACTGACTCAGTATGGTGTATCACTCCGATCAATGGGGCACATCACTGACTCAGTATGGTGTATCACTCCGATCAATGGGTCACATCACTGACTCAGTATGGTGTATCACTCCCATCAATGGGGCACATCACTGACTCAGTATGGTGTATCACTCCCATCAATGGGGCACATCACTGACTCAGTGGATGATGTATCACTCCCATCAATGGGGCACATCACTGACTCAGTATGGTGTATCACTCCCATCAATGGGGCACATCACTGACTCAGTGGATGGTGTATCACTCCCATCAATGGGGCACATCACTGACTCAGTATGGTGTATCACTCCCATCAATGGGTCACATCACTGACTCAGTATGGTGTATCACTCCGATCAATGGGGCACATCACTGACTCAGTATGGTGTATCACTCCCATCAATGGGGCACATCACTGACTCAGTATGGTGTATCACTCCCATCAATCGGTCACATCACTGACTCAGTATGGTGTATCACTCCCATCAATGGGGCACATCACTGACTCAGTGGATGGTGTATCACTCCCATCAATGGGGCACATCACTGACTCAGTATGGTGTATCACTCCCATCAATCGGTCACATCACTGACTCAGTATGGTGTATCACTCCCATCAATCGGTAACATCACTGACTCAGTATGGTGTATCACTCCGATCAATGGGTCACATCACTGACTCAGTATGGTGTATCACTCCCATCAATGGGGCACATCACTGACTCAGTATGGTGTATCACTCCGATCAATCGGTCACATCACTGACTCAGTATGGTGTATCACTCCCATCAATCGGGCACATCACTGACTCAGTGGATGGTGTATCACTCCCATCAATGGGTCACATCACTGACTATGTATGGTGTATCACTCCCATCAATCGGTAACATCACTGACTCAGTATGGTGTATCACTCCCATCAATCGGTCACATCACTGACTCAGTATGGTGTATCACTCCCATCAATGGGTCACATCACTGACTCAGTATGGTGTATCACTCCCATCAATGGGGCACATCACTGACTCAGTATGGTGTATCATTCCCATCAATCGGTAACATCACTGACTCAGTATGGTGTATCACTCCCATCAATCGGTCACATCACTGACTCAGTATGGTGTATCACTCCCATCAATGGGGCACATCACTGACTCAGTGGATGGTGTATCACTCCCATCAATGGGGCACATCACTGACTCAGTATGGTGTATCACTCCCATCAATGGGGCACATCACTGACTCAGTGTATGGTGTATCACTCCGATCAATGGGGCACATCACTGACTCAGTATGGTGTATCACTCCCATCAATGGGGCACATCACTGAGCGTCCCAGACATTTTACCGTCGGTTTTCTGACATAGGAATTATTGCCGATTCATTTGCATGTCCCTAGTAACGTGGAGTTACGCTCTGTAAGGAGTAACGTGATGTAACGCTCTGTAAGGAGTAACGTGGTGTTATGCTCTGTAAGGAGTAACGTGGTGTTACGCTCTGTAAGGAGTAACGTGGTGTTACGCTCTGTAAGGAGTAACGTGGTGTTACGCTCTGTAAAGAGTAACGTGGTGTTACGCTCTATAAGGAGTAACGTGGTGTTACGCTCTGTAAGGAGTAACGTGGTGTTACGCTCTGTAAGGAGTAACGTGGTGTTACGCTCTGTAAGGAGTAACGTGGTGTTACGCTCTGTAAGGAGTAACGTGGTGTTACGCTCTGTAAGGAGTAACGTGGTGTTACGCTCTGTAGGTCAAGCTGCTGATAAGGTCATTAGGCGTTGTAACACATTTGTATAGGTTCGTTTTTCATCTAGAACGCGAAAATTGGCATCGGAACATTGTTTGTTCCTTAGAAATAGAAGTAAAAGCAAAAACGGAAATGCATTTTTCATGCGTGGTAATGCTGTAAGGGATGGTCGATTTTTGTCTTTGAAAGGTCATAAGTCAGTCATTTTTGAAGATATCGACTTCAAATTTGGTACACGTATTCACCGGACACATTTCTATCACATATATTCCGGTTTTTGGTTAAATCTGAATTTTGTTGAAAATATTGCAACAACAAAAGCAAATGTGCGACCGCTGCCGTAACACCACGTTACTCCTTACAGAGCGTAACACCACGTTACTCCTTACAGAGCGTAACACCACGTTACTCCTTACAGAGCGTAACACCACGTCCGCCCCTGTAGCTCAGTGGGAGAGCGCTGGACTTCTGACCTATCCCGGTCTGGCAGCCCGGGTTCGAGTCGCTTCGGCGCTCGCTGTTTGCTCCTGACTGGGATGGCCTGCGGCCGGTGGCAGCGGTCGCACTCAAGGTCAGGTGACGTCAGTGAGCGGGGCGGACCGTGTCCAGGTATGTCGGGCACGTAAAACTTTCGTCTCTAAATTCTGCCGGCCAACAGGAATTGCGCGATCGGGTGGTGAGGTCAGGACCTGCGCAACAAGCTCTGCTTAGCGTGGGTCCTGACTTCAGAAATCCATCCATACAAAACATTCGGACTAAATTTATTAAAATAAAAAAATAAAATAAAAAATAAATGTCTGGATTTTTCAAAATTTTGAATTTCAATACCAATCAAAAATCTGAGATCACAGTTTGATAGCCTAGTCTATTTCCAGTAATTTGATATATAACAGTTTAATTTATATTTAAGATTGTACCTTTGAAAGCGTTTTCCGAAAACCCTTATTTTTCAACAAAAACCGCAGAACATGACGTCACTCTGACGTCATTATCGGTTGACCTATCATAACTTCATCTTTTTCCTTTGGCTAACATGTTTCAAATTGATGTGAAAGAGTACTGAAAGTTTGGTCACGATACTGGTATTAGTTTAGGAGATATTGCAAAAATAATGGTATTGAGAGGGGAATAGCCCCCCCCCCCCTAGCCCAGTAACTCGTGGGTTAACGTTGGGGGTGCTCGCCTCAAACACCTCTAAAAGAATACAGAACGACATTCCCGACCATGGCGTAGCTACCTATACTTTTGAGGTAGCAGCTGCAACCCCAATTTCAAATTATGCAACCCCCAATGACCAAAGTGCAACCCCAACTTTTAGTGATCATGTACCTTCTCGGGCCTGATTTGCAATGCTAACACCTGTCGCCACCTGTAACACCTATACTTCCACGCCCGATAAGGCTTTATTATACTTCAGGCCATATCAGACGCTGTGCCCGTCAGGCCTGAGGAGGTCCTTGCCAGACCTGAGAGGGCTTTTACCAACTTCAGAGGGCCATCCCGTCAGCCTGAGAGCAGTGCACTCGGCCGGTCTGAGAAGGTCCTAGTTATTCTCATAGTCATTGTCCAGACCTGTGAGGTCCCCAGGCCGGTCTGAGAGAACCCTTGCCAGGTCTGAGAGTGTCCCGTGTCGGTCTGGGAGGGCCCTCGGTCAGTCTGAGAGGGTTTTAAGCGGGCATGAGAAGGCTCTAGGCCGGTTTGCGAGAGCCTACAGTCGGTCAAGAGCCCGACATGGCCTAAAAGGGACCTATCAAGCTGCGCGGTTGGAGTTTTGACGTTGACATTGCAGTTTTTCGGTGTTGTTATTGGAACTCAACTCCAAATGTATATAAAGTTTAACCGCTGAAAACAGACCACGGACATATGAAATGAGCAAAGTTAATATCAGCAAATGACCCTGCAACCGAGGACCCTCAGCAAATCAACCGATTGATAATGGCCCAGCGTTTAATTCGGATAGAAGGCTTCAATAAACCAACAGGATGCCGCGCAAGGCCCCATATACCGTTAGAGTGTCGGTTTTGGACCGATATGACTCTTAATTGCAGTAGAGGGTCTTTTATACAGCGGCAGGACTCCTGCAACAACCAAAGCATTGTTAAACATTATTTTCCCATGGGCCCTCTTAAAATGTTATTGGAGAGCAGAGCTATGCTTGCCCCTCCATCCTCATGATACTTGCTTCCCAACCCCACTCATCCACTGTCCCTGGTAGATAGGTGTTTATTTATCTTGAACATCCTTTGGCTTTTATGAAAAATATGGATTTTATTAAAAATAAGCCAATAAGTTTCAGTGAGATCGCATACGCTAGCCTTTGGTTGTTCGGTACAAAGTTGCTTGCAATATTGTACCTACAGGGGCACTGGCGAATCCAGGGGGGGGGGGGCCAATCCGGCCATGCCCCCCCCCCCCCCCAAAAGCCTGGAAGGGGGGCCAACATGTCTTTTGCCCCCCCCCCCCCAAACAAAATAAAATATTTATATAAATAACTGTAATATGAGCCTCAACGCATATAAAAAACAATAAAATTCCGTGTTCTGTGAAATTTTAAGAAAAAAAAATGAACACGGTCATAAATAATGATTTCGTCGTCGACGAAGGAATAACTAGACCCACGACCAAGGGCGGATCCAGGGGGGGGGGCGAACGGTGCCATGGCCCCCCCAAGCCTGTTTAAGGGGGGCCAAACTATGTTTTGCCCCCCCCCCCCCCCCCCCCCTCCCCCAAGACGTGAAATGTAATGCATGCTATATTTGCGTTTTTAGAACGGTACTGGGCATCCCAAAATTGCAGCAGTCAAAATCAAGCTAGCCTCAGTCAAAAACTGAAAAATTTCGCGCCGCTTCGCGGCATGACACAAGTTTCGCAATTGCATATACAAATTTTGAAAATTAATTCCATTAAGTGTCTTGCAGAGGCTATCCTTGGCGGTAATTGCTGGCCCCAGGGCCAACTCTCTTCATAAAATATTATCTTTAAAGCGGGCTACATGTTTAGCTTGTCTGCCGAGTTCCGAAAAAGGCGACGCGAACGCAAAGACACAAAGACTTCGGCAACCGGAAGCTGTTCCAGCGGTGCCCAACTTGTTGGCCCGAAGAGCTAATAGTGGGGACCAGGCCAGGACTATCTCCCCAAGCCATCTCCCCCAGGCTCCTCCAGATCCACAGGGACCATTTATGCGCGGAAATGTCGGTCTGCCTCTTGCTACTTTGAAACCATTTGCACCGTTACCAGTTGTTTGTTACAGTTCGGTACATAGGTATGTATACAGACTACAGTTATTATTATCATATGTACTATTGAGCGCAGACTGCCACCGGCCATCGTGATTTACTATCCGAGGCTAATGTATATGAAAAACTACCTTCATTTCAACATTTTGCATCATACCGAGATATGCAACCAGGAAAAGGGGTTACCTGAGGCTTGGCTCCACTCACGGTCTGGTTCCAATATTAAAAATGCGTTTTCCACGACCTAAAATTAAAATGTTCACGCCGCTTCGCGGCGTCACATCAGTGGCCATCGTCATCGTCTTCGTTTCGTCGTAACGCTGAATTGAATGAATAACATTTTTAGCTTATTATCCTCTACAAGGCTAAGAAGCTAAAAATGCCTATGTTTCTGGGTTTTATCAGGCAAACCCGAGCAAAAAAAAAAATCGCGCCGCTTCGCGGCGCTAAATAACAAGTACCTACTATAACATGTGTAGCGGGGTACATCTTCTCAGCATGTTCCAATGCACCGGGCCTGACTCCTCTGACAAAACATTCCGAGCCGGCCGACGGCAGACACCCCCTCTCCTCGCATCCAACCCAGACATGCAAAAACTCGGGTCCGAAGCCCGAGACTGCAAGTCTAGTAACTACAGTCATCACAGCCATCGCCAGAACAGCTGAGTAAGCGAGACGACAGCGGGGAGCAACGCTAGCCGGGTGTACGCCCCTCAGGTACACCCATTACGGTACCAGTCCCATTTGCGTACCGGCCCCAGTACCGTCCCTACCGGCGCTGCCACATCACCCCGCCCCTCCCCTCTATGTCCTATGAGTCAGCACAGCCAGGGCGGCCGCCCAAAGGCAGAGGGACAGCTGTGTAGAACTGTAGCACGCCAACAAAGAGACGGGTTTGAAGTAAGGGAACAATCGTTGTTGAGAAGAAATGCGGATGATAAACCGACACTATTGATGCGAAGTGATAGTAAATCGCAGTCAATTATTACGGAACAAATGACGTGTACGATATACGCGGAGTAAGACGTAAAATCAGAAGTATTGTCTAAAAAGAAGAATTGATATTATCACAAGGGCGAAGAGCTAATTGCAAGTAAGGATAAAATTAGAAATACGATCAACGCCGGCATATATATATATATATATATATATATATATATATATATATATATATATATATATATATATATATATATATATATATATATATATATATATATATATGTATATATGTATATGTATGTATGTATATGTATATGTATGCATGTATATATGTATATATATGTATATATATGTATATATATATATATATATATATATATATATATGTATGTATGTGTATGTATATGTATGTATATATATGTATATATATATATATATATTTAACGATTGTTAATGCAGCACTACAAATTACTGAACTTGAACGTAGCTCCAAGCAATGATACAAAATTAAGCATGTCAAGAGTTTCGTTAAACTGAAGAAGGCGAACATTTCATGCTGGAAAAATAAAGGGATGAAAAGAAAGTCATCTAAAAACGATACTACGACGTAATAATTGGAATGCAATGACTGAAAGGACTACCTGATTGATTATTGAAGAATACCATTTTATCAGCAAGATGCATTATCAAGAAACCAAAATTATCTGGTTATATAAAGATGCCGTAGTCCTCTTATCAAACTTATATAAAGATATTTGCACCAGACACCAGACACATGGCAGTAACAAAGCAAAGGGCGTGGCCATAGGTAGCAAGCAAACAAGAAAGTGGAAGAAATATGCACTACTTGAAGCAATTATATTATGAACAAAATTAAGTAAGAAAGGTCATTAAGAAGTTTGAAGAAGCTCTATACACTAGAAATGCAAAATTGTCGACGGCAAGAATCGGCCAATCAGAAGACGGGGGTGTGCCACACCCAGAGCAAGACACCGCCGGGTCGGAGTATAAAAAGAGGCAACGTCGCACAGACAGCGGAAGGGGAGCGGACAGCAGCGGACAGCAGCGGAGGCAGTCGACAACGGGACCCCAGCACGCGCGCTGCCCGCGGCGCGGCGGCGGCAGCCGTCCGCCGTGGCAGGGCTGACAGCGGAGACAAGACAGCGGACAGGAGCGGACAGCAGCGGAAGGGGAGCGGACAGCAGCGGACAGCAGCGGAGGCAGTCGACAACGGGACCCCAGCACGCGCGCTGCCCGCGGCGCGGCGGCGGCAGCCGTCCGCCGTGGCAGGGCTGACAGCGGAGACAAGACAGCGGACAGGAGCGGACAGCAGCGGAAGGGGAGCGGACAGCAGCGGACGGCAGCGGAGGCAGTCGACAACGGGACCCCAGCACGCGCGCTGCCCGCGGCGCGGCGGCGGCAGCCGTCCGCCGTGGCAGGGCTGACAGCGGAGACAAGACAGCGGACAGGAGCGGACAGCAGCGGAAGGGGAGAGGACAGCAGCGGACAGCAGCGGAGGCAGTCGACAACGGGACCCCAGCACGCGCGCTGCCCGCGGCGCGGCGGCGGTAGCCGTCCGCCGTGGCAGGGCGGACAGCGGAGACAAGACGGCGGACAGCGGAGACAAGACAGCGGACAGGAGCGGACAGCAGCGGGGAGCAGCGGACAGCAGCGGGGGAGTCGACAACGGGACCCCAGCCCGCGCGCTGCCCGCGGCGCGGCGGCGGCAGCCGTCCGCCGTGGCAGGGCTGACAGCCGCAGAGAGAGGAAGACGGCAAGAACTGAGCCGACGGCGGCAGATCACAGTAAGTCACGAAGCTGCTCATCCTCTCCGATCCTACCCGAAATTCTGCCAGGTCCGGTGACTACAAAATTTAAACAATAAGGGACTAAGTGGGATATTTTACGTAATTTGGGTCATCTGTCCAGGCTCGCTACTTTTTACCTAGGAAGGCAGGAAAAATGTATGTGTAGCCGATGCTGTACTAGAGGTGTGATGCCAGGCGACCGTAGTACTTTGGAATCCAGCACGCTGCGTTGCAGGAGGTCATGGCGTAAGCCCTAGCGCATTGGCGCATGTAAATACGAGCGGTTTTAGTTAGTATTTTTAACTAGAGATTGAGCGAGTCAATTATTCGGTTTTGTGCTAGTTTTGGTGATATTAGGCGGAGATTCAAATGAATCATTGGTTGAACATGTAAATTGATTGGGACGTACCAAAAACGATTATTTACTGCGCTACCGTTTGTTTAGTTGCTGAGTTAAAATAAACATTGTAAATTTGTGTAACATTTTACGGGGGAAAGGAGACATGATGGAGTCGAGAGGGTCGTTGAAGGAAGGAAATGTACACAGCGATGCGGTTCCCCGACAGCATGAGGTAAGGCAAGAATTAAGCCAGTATAGCCGCAGATAAGTAGGATATGTTTCGATTGTTGTTTGAATGGTTCGATTAATTCGTTCTCGTCTTGCTCGCAATACTTAGCCAGAAGCCCGAGTTTAATGATTAAGTACGTTTCCGCTTCAGTAAATTTAACGTTATGTATCAGAGTTGTGGACGATTTCAAATCACGGAATGGTAACTTTCGCTGAACGGTTAAAACGCCAGGTAACCCAACTACCAGACAAAGTATTAGTGAGGTTGGGTAGAGACTCGTCATTCTAGCTTGGCAGGTAAGGATAACAAATGTAAAGACCATATCACTGAGACGGCATCGATTGGTTATAAAGTATCGGTTCATTCTGTCGCTTAGAGGTGTGCTCTATGTTGAGCGAGACAACACAAATCGGAGACTGGTAAGTTACCGCCAGGGGATTGTCTGTCTAAGATTACATATGTAAAATCGGCGATGCGCTATTAGCTATTGGTCCAGCATCGCTTCCTACCGACGATTGTTTAAGGACGGTGTATGAGAAATGCGATTCCTTAGCCGTCAATGCGACCTCGTTTCTGTCGCTGATAAACTCGTGCCGCTGATCCGGAGTGGTTAACGTTAAATCCCTGTCTATATTACCTTCTTGGAATTATCGATCAAACCATAACTAGTTCAGCCCGTAAAAGGTTCTAAGGGTGCAGCAACCTGCAACAGACGTATACTTGCGAGTCAGTGGATGATAAGTATAACAGTCAAATTAACTTTCTTAATATTGTGAGTCTCCTAACCGTCTGTTAAAAATACACCTTCAGCCAGCAGCTCTCGATTTACGACATTACAGCCGACGCCTCCCTTTGTTAACGTCATGGTACAACTGTAATGTTAGATGTCCTGTATATTGACAGTCCAAGTGGTAACTTAAGCCTTATTATTAGCCAACTATAAACAGCGTTAAATTATTTGAATATATTCTGACGATGGTGCACTGCCGATTATATTGAAGTTTAAAAGTGATATTTAGGAGATTACTAGCTGATGCTTATTGAAATGGGTCATTTGTGATACATGCACGTTATCTCTGGTGGCGATTCTTTTTGGACAACGTTTCCCATGTGGGAAATTACCTAAGAGTCATATAATTTACGTCCCCGATAGAGAACTGGTAAAGCGGTTAGTACTCAGGCATAGTTGGAGAAACGTCGCTGATACTGATTTCGTAATAGGATAGCTAGAAGGACATGGACAGGACAGGGAGGTTGATCCCTGCAACAGTGGGACAGGACAGGACAGGGAGGTGTGATCCCTGCAACGGTGGGACAGAACAGGAAGGTGTGATCCCTGCAACAGTGGGTCAGGACAGGACAGGACAGGGAGGTGTGATCCCTGCAACAGTGGGACAGGACAGGACAGGGAGGTGTGATCCCTGCAACAGTGGGTCAGGACAGGACAGGACAGAGATTAAATAGTATCGGAGCTTGGAGGAGAGGCATGACGGCTTGTGTGCCCGATCCTTGTATCGAAAATCTATCAGCGTGGCGAAACATCTAAATGAAAGTGCTCGTGGAAAATTATGCCCAGACCGAGTGATATCGGCTGGCCGCATATCACAGGGAGGTTACAATTAGTAAGTCCGAGACTGCGGGTGCCAAATGCCAGAGGATGATAGGTTGGCGCAGAAAAAGGAGGGCGAGGGAGGAAGGATAAGAGGGAGGAGGAGGCCGTACGTGCCTCAGAAGTCACTCTAGGTTAAACGGGAAGATCTCCTCTAGAGATTCCCGGGCGCCCGCAGTCGGTATATAGGCTAGGACATCCGCGTAGCTCGCCGTCGATGCCGGTCGATGTTAACTTAGAAAGTTGGTCCGGCGGAGCCAGGTCGTGGCCCGGATGGAGGTCAGAGGTCCGGCGGAGCCCAAGTTAGGCCCGGATAGAGGACCCAGGTCCGGCGGAGCCCAGGTCGGAGGCCCGGACAGTAGGTATAGGGGCCTCTCCCGGACAGAGAGGATAAGACGAGCAGTAAAGCGTAGTCGGTGTTTCATATAAGTCCTATGGATAAACTAGCTCCCTTCTAAAGTAGGAACCGGACGGATTACGTTGAATACATATATTCTGGGCGGTCCACGCAGCAATGCTGTCGTTCAGCGGAGCGCTAGTAGGATTTCGTATTGACGAGGACATTTATCCTACCTGGGAGTCACTCATCCAGCTGGCATCCGGCACTACTGGGAGGGAATTTTTTGGGACGGACAAATAATTATGGGGCGAATGAAAGCGGAATGTCTGTAGCTGGGAAAGTGGCAGTGCGGATGATGACGGATAAATCTTAGGTTAAGGCCCAGTAGGAGTAGTCCGAACTTTGCCTGGACAGCCGTACGGATCATCACTCGAAGGAAAGCAAAACTTAGCGACGCTGGGCGTAAGACAAAGTGGGCGATTTTGGCTTTGGAGGTGAGCAGGGGTTCGAGGGGATGGGTAACTGGACGGATGACCTAACTTACGATCCGACTTACGATTGTAAAGAGATACCTAATCACGAAAGTTGGCAGTGGTCACCAGGGCGTCACAACCGACGCTAATCCTACCCCTTTTCCCTTTGTACCGTCCTCACCCTCATGGGCGAGACACTGCCCCTCCCGTCCTCGAGCAGTGAAATGGCATGTCGGTGAACCAACCTATACGATGGACCAGGATGATCAGTCTCTCAAAATTTAAAAGCATCTACCACCATCAGATGTTTTGTACGCGGAAGGGGATCTTGCTACGCTACGCTATACCTACATCAAGACATCTGTCTCTACATCTACGCTATGCTACACCTACATCTCTACATCAGCTTCTACATCTCCCATCACTTCTTGCAGACCTACGAACCGGACAGGTCACTGCAGGTCGCTGCATGTCACTGCAGGTCACTGCATGTCACTGCAGGTCACTGCATGTCACTGCAGGTCACTGCAGGTGATGACAGGTCACTGCAGGTCACTGCAGAACACTGCAGGTCACTGCAGGTCACTGCAGGTCACGGCAGGTCACCGGAGGTCGAGCTGACGAAGAGGACAAGAGGGATCAGCAGTTCCCAGTACAGCCAGAGGGAGCAGCAGCTTCCCATGACAGCTGGTGGAGTGGATGCACTCTTCGTCTCCCATTTCTCCTTTCTCTTTAAACCCCCGCTCTCCTTCTACCTTCTTCTCCATTCCCCTCTCCCTACGATGTATCCCCCCACTGCTATCCCACTCTACAACGTACCCCTCCCTCCACACGCCAGAGTGGAGCGGAACCCGGCCCAGCTCCTTGTTCCCTATCATACCCTCCCACTCTCTCTCTACCCCTATGACCCCTCTGTCATTCCCCAACGCTACACATGCAAATCCACATTAGAAATGTTGCAAAGGTTTAAATACACGCATAACAAATTGGGGTACATTTTTTTTCGTCATTTCAGCCGACCCCCCCCCCCCCCCCCCCACTCAAAAATTATCGGCGACGCCCCTGGGTACAGCTGACAATTGACATAGTTTTTATCATTGTAAGGCAATGTCGGAACAATACAAACTGCAAGCTGACATCTTTCCTTTTTCGATATCCCAAAAGGTCGAGAACCTAAAAAAAAAATGGGGAAAAAAATCGAAATCGTGTGGTTGCAAAATAAAGTGGCCCAAATCCGGGAAGAAATTCGAAATTGGGGGTAGGTAAGGTCCGCTAAAAAACGGTTTGCCCCCCCCCCCCCCCAAACGGCCGGCTGGATCCGCCCTTGTACAGGGGTGGATTCTAGGAGGGCTATTGAGGCCATGACTCTCCCAAAACGGACACATATAAGCGGCCACATGAACCATTCTGACTTATCTGAAAAAGTATCTCTATTTTACTAGAAAAAGGTCCCACCCCACTACTATCGGCTTCAGACCGTGCGAACGCTCTTTTTTCGCGATATTTTCTAAGCCAACCGTCTAATTGCGAGGCGATTTTTAACAGTGTAAGTTTGAGCTTTTGTGCCATTTTTTGTCAATATTGTCTCTTACTTAACAAAAAGTTGAAATTTACACCACTTCTCATTGACTCGTAATGTTAAAAATCGGTTGAAATTTACACCACTTCTCATTGACTCGTAATGTTAAAAATCGGGCCAAAGAAACCGTAAGCCTCTGTGTAGAAGCGGTTTCTTGGGCCTGATTTTTAACATTACGAGTCAGTGAGAAGTGGTGTAAATTTAAACATTTTGTTAAGAGACAATATTGACAAAAAGAAATGGCCCAAAAGCTCAAACTTACACTGTTAAAAATCGTCTCGCAATTAGACGGTTGGTTTAGAAAATATCGCCAAAAAGGTGCGTTCGCACGGTCTGAAGCCGATAGTAGATTCGATCAATTAGGTAGCTGGCAAAAAGAAACTTGTGGCAGGTGAATAGCAAATTACTTGTATTGTTGTATTCAATGGTTGGAATTCCTGCGCTACAAAATGATGGTCAGCCCATGGGTACAACCCCATTCAAAATGAAATTCCTATGTCCCTGGCTAACCGTGACTTACATAACCAACGAAGATGCTAAATAAGCTTTTCGGTATGCAACAAGATAGACATAATCGATGCCACTTTCAAATATAACTGAAGGTAATAAAATGATCACCCTGTCTGCCTGTGATGTGTTTAATATGACGGATACCGTCATCGGCTGGCTCGGAGGCGGCCTCTTCAAAGGCGGCCTGCTGCACCGGCCACCCACCGGCCACTGATCAACGGAGGCCGGCCGTCAGTCGCCGCGCTGATAACATCTGACCACGGACGGCACCAGGCGCGAGCTCAGGGCTCGACCAACGGGGCCGCCATGCAGAAACAGCGGGCACCTCAGACACTGGGAGCACTACCCCAGGTAGGTTCACGGGAGGTCAAAATGGACCCTCTGTGCGCCAGACTAATCCCTTTAAATGCTGCAAAATGCCCTCTAAAGGCTTAAATAGGCCGTTAAGCACCAGCATGGGCCTCTTTACGTCATCATGGGCCCTCTATACACACTCGGCTATGGGCTCTTTCGAGACTCAAGGGATGGCCCATGGCCCCCGTGCTCCCCCTCTGGATCCGCCATTGGCCGTCGCTCTATGGCCGGGCCGACGCGACGGCGGCAGCTGGGAGCAGACACTGCAGCTGCTGCTCGTCGCTCTATGGCCGGGCCGACGCGACGGCGGCAGCTGGGAGCAGACACTGCAGCTGCTGCTCGTCGCTCTATGGCCGGGTCGACGCGACGGCGGCAGCTGGGAGCAGACACTGCAGCTGCTGCTCGTCGCTCTATGGCCAGCCCGACGCGACGGCGGCAGCTGGGAGCAGACACTGCAGCTGCTGCTCGTCGCTCTATGGCCGGGTCGACGCGACGGCGGCAGCTGGGAGCAGACACTGCAGCTGCTGCTCGTCGCTCTATGGCCGGGCCGACGCGACGGCGGCAGCTGGGAGCAGACACTGCAGCTGCTGCTCGTCGCTCTATGGCCGGCCGACGCGACGGCGGCAGCTGGGAGCAGACACTGCAGCTGCTGCTCGTCGCTCTATGGCCGGGCCAACGCGACGGCGGCAGCTGGGCGCACGCCAGCGATCTCAGCTGGAGATCGGTGTGACGTTTACGGACGACTGTGACTGGCCGCTGCCCACACCTGTCTGTCCGTCTGTCGGTGGGCCGCCCGGTCCGTGGACCGCTCCGCCAGGGACCACCGGTCTCACGGCGGGGTCCAGGGGCCACCCGTGTCACCGCCCGGTCCATCAGAGGTCACCCGTCTCACCGCCCGGTCCAGAGGCCATCCGTCTCACCGCCCGGTCCAGAGGTCACCCGTCTCACCGCTCCGCCAGAGACCATTCGTCTCACCGCCCGGTCCAGGGGGTCATCCGTCTCACCGCCGGGTTCAGGATTGCATCAGGTGCGCTGTTTTGTCTATCATTGAAAGAAAGGGATACATACAAACTTCAAATTCAATCACCCGAAAGAAGAAGAAAAACGGCCGTTTTCATGAAGGTTTATCCTAAGGTCATTGTTTTTCACGTTCAGTACAGGGAACGCGCGGGGGATACTTGTATTGAATCCCCCTCTCCCAGATTCCTGTGTGGGGGGAGCATTTGCTCCTGATGCCCCCCCCCCCTGGATCCGCCAGTGCAAGGAGACCCTCTGCCAGACACTTAATGAAATTCACACTTTCCCATTTCCCAAATTTGCATAAGCAATTGCGAAACTTGTGTCATGCCGCAAAGCGCGCGCGAAATTTTCCAGTTTTTTACTGTGGATAGCTGGATTTTGACTGCTGCAAAGGCAATTTTTACGATACATTTGTAACTTTCCCCGCACAATTGCTAACTTCCTGAGTTTTCTCCTAAGATCATTGTTTTTCACATTCAGTGCAGGAAACGCGCGGGGGGGGGGGGGGGGGGGGGGGGGGGGGTATACTTGTATTGAATCCCCCCCCCCGACATTTCTGGGGGGGGGCATTTTCCCCTGATGCCTCCCCCCCTCTAGATCCGCCAGTGGTGCCGCGTGAGGGGTGTTGAAAGGTGTTTTCTATCAAAAACTCCGCAACGGCTGGGCCGATTGTGTGCAACTTTGGTGTGTGGTTAGGGACCCCTCAGCCGCCGCCTTCTCACAAGTCAGGGGTGGGGTGTCTCTGCACGTGCGCACGTGCACACCCCTATTATATATCTCAGGAACGGCTGAGCCGATTGCGTTTAAATTTGGTGTGTGGTTAGGGACCTCTCAGCCGCCACTTTCCCATAAGTCACGGGTGGGGTGCTTCTGCGCGTGCGCATGTGCAAACACCTATTTTATTTCTCAGGAACCACAAATAGGGGTAAATCAACCTTACCATACATTTATTTCGCGGTCACTCGTTCATCGCCAACTACGGCGCCTTCACTGAAAAAAATATTTACTCTTTAATTACTCCCTTACTCCATCAATGCCACCCACGTATCACCTCACAAGACCTGGGACGGCGTAAAACGCATGTCTAAGCGGTCGTATTTTGGAGCTTGGTATCATCCAGTTACGCCCACTTCTCTCTTTGAGGTGATATGTTGATAGTGCCTGCCCAAGGGCGGATTCAGGATATTTTAGGAGGGTGGCCGCAGGCCAATTTAGGGGCGCCTTCCAAAGAAAGAGCGCCGTCACTGACCGAAAGGGCGCCGTCACTGGCCGAAAGGGCGCCGTCAATGGCCGAAAGGGCGCCGTCAATAGCCGAAAGGGCGCAGTCACTGGCCGTAAGGGCGCCGTCAATGGCCGAAAGGGCGCCATCAATGGCCGCAAGGGCGCCGTCACTGGCCGGAAGGGCGCCTCGGGTCAAAAAGACCAGGTCATGACCTGTATGACCTGATACTCGGTAACTTACTTTCAAGAGGGCGCCCAAAAGGGCGTCCAAGCGGTCCATAGGGACGCTGCGTACTCACGGGCTGTCCATCGCCGGGCGCCTGGCGGCGCCCGGCGACAGACAGCCCGTGGGGCGCCCTTCTGGCGGGGGAGTGGTGGCCGCGACCGCTGCGGCCACCCCCTGGATCCGCCCCTGACCTCTGGTGACTTCAATATTGACTTGAACTAAACCATGTTTGAATAGTTTCAAAGCGATTTTTGATGTTCTTTCGAACGGTGTTTTCAGTTTTTGTCTACGTTGCATAGAACCCCAGTTCTGGCATGGCCAAGGTGGCGCCGAAGCACGGCGCGGGTTAATCTTCAATGAGGCAAATTTGAGAACGAAAAGGTGCACCAAGATGAGAAATGAGAAGACTGCCCCCTCCCCCTCCCCAACTTTAAAATCGTTCCCGGGTCCCTGAGATCAATGCAAAGGAAATAGCGAGTGCGTCGACCTCAAGTAGGTATTAGCTCTTCGCCACATTACCCCAATTCAGCAATGGTGTCGCTGATATCGGGCGGTTAATTATAATGTCCACCTTGTCAGTGAAGTCCACAAAAAAGAACACCCGTCAAACAAATGGTCAGATAACACGTGCTTACATCTGGGACCGTTGTTTCGGAACATGGGGCGATACGCTGTAGCTGGCATATGTGCCAGCTTAAAATTCGGATGGACACTGTACAGGCGAATGGACGCAGGATCAGGAGACACGACACAGCCTAGGAGAGCGTTCTCTCGTTTCCTTACGGCGCTCCGATCTTCACGTTTTACATTCCGCTCCTGACGCTGCCAAATCGCACAGTCACTCACTTGCCCCCACAATGTGAAATTTATGACAGCCACTGTGCACACCGATACATCTCCAATGTATTCGCGTTTCAGAAAACATTCTGTGGCATGTTCGCACCCGACAGGGGGCAGATACATCGTGCGATTGATGCAGCTGGTGCACCGCTCTCAGGACCCGGCACCCGGCCGGCCCAGGTGAACGTGTTCCCATGGCAACGGTCGACGTCAGGGTGGTGACGTCACGGTCGGCCAGCCGGCGCACACTGGGCGAATTGGCACTTCTAGCGCGACACGGCCCGAAAGCTGGCTTTGGCAACCTGTAAGACAATGAAAATGGGTATGTAGGTCCTTTTTGTTGCGCTGATTTTAAATATGTTATCTCAAGCGAGATATAAGAAAGGAAAATAGAGGTGCAATAATCCAAAATTGATGGTCACGACTCATATCAAGCGTAAGCGTCAAGCGTGTGACAGGTGAGCAAACAACCCAATCACCACCGAGTTACCTGTCCCGATCTAATGCAAGAGTATTTTTCATTCCTGTGGCGCCGAAGGAGAACCAAGATCCTCGCAAAATTTGCTATCCAGGAACTCCAGTAAATCCGTCACTAGCCGTTTTCATGAAGGATTTTGCGCTTTGGGCGATTGGGGCGTTTGGGGTACATGTTGCTGGACTGTGGTTTGGGGTACAATAATAGCTCGTAAGAACACGGCTTTTCCAGGTGATTTTTGGTATCAATCGCAACTTTATGAATTAATGCATTTTTCTGGAAATTCCATTTTAATGATAACACCATATAGTTTACTTAAAATTAACAATTTCATCTTAAACTAGCTCTGGTGTTGCCAGACGGCTAGGGTGTTTGTGTGACGCCATCTTGCTCGAATTCCGGAAGTGGCTGATTCGGGAAATGGTCATATTTTGCAACGACATGGTTTTCAGGAATAATAGCTTATTTCAATGAAAACTAGGTGAATTAGTCCATTCATATTTTCAGTCATATTCACTTTTGAAAGCAAGTAGTAATGACTAGTGCTAACCCGTCCGCTCCGCTGGACGATTAGCTGGCATCTCCGGGATGGAGGTATCCGTACCAATTCAGCACGTTAATTAACTGGACTGGAACTGCTTAGGACATAATTACCTATTACCCGTCAAGGGATCACCGCCCCACCAACTCCGGTGCGTCGGCATAGCTAGCCGGGATCTCCGGGATGGAGGTATCCGCACCAATTCAGCACGTGAATTAAAGGAAATAGTTCACCTTCGGAATTTTTTCAGAACACGATTTTATTATATTTTTTTAATAGTTTCTTTTTTTATTTTCAAAAATGGTCCTACATCGCGCCAATTCAGGACAGAAGGTCGTAAATCATTAATGTTATGGTGTGCGTTATTGGTCTGCGCATGCTCCATGGCAGTGCTGGCACTTTCAGACGGTACGGTATATCATATATGCGCCGAATTCCTTCGCCAAAAAGTCAAATATCTTCGGCTGGAGAGTCTTTTTCAGTCAAGGAAACTTGCAGATAGGGGTTTCCCAACATGGGCTACAAAACAGCTATCTCAGTTTAAAACTAATGTTGAAGGTGAACTATTTCCTTTAACTGGGACTTTTAAACTGAATAAACTGAGCGGTGCCGGATGGACAGACAGACAGATATACAGACGCTTATCAAATAGTAATATAGACTAGCGTTGTGTGCTCGCCCCGCGTCGCAATCCCATAGATTCGCAATCCCGATAGATGGATGGAGATTTGTATAAAGGACCGTTTTGACTTGTTGGACTCGTCGGACTTGCTGGACTTTCGGGGCTTGCGGGGCTTGCTGGGATTGCGGGACTTGCTGGACTTGCTGGACTTGCTGGGCTTGCGGGGCTAGCGGGACTTGCTTGACTTGCTGTGCTTGCCGGACTTGCTAAGCTTGCCGGGCTTGCGAGGCTTGCATGGCTTGCGGGGCTTGCCGAGCTCGGACTTATTGGACTTATTAGTTATTTAACGTCTTGCGCCTTCGGCGCTCGCTAATCGATTTAGCACGTAGGTCATCTCGCGCCTTCGGCGCTCGCTTCGCTGTCAAATCGCAAACATCCATCTTCAACCCATCTCCAACACATAGCTACAGCAATTTAACGCACTTGTAATTTAACGAATTTCTCTGGAATGGAGGTTCCCTATGCATGAAGGCACGTGAATTACACACAGATTGTTGGCTGTGTTTATTCAGCGTGGGAATACAGACGCCGCTCAAATATCAATATTTCTCCGGGATCTGCGGGACGGAGCTCACAAAGGCACGTGATTCACTTTGGAACTTTTTGAACACTTTGGAACACTTTGGAACAACAGCGAACAGACATGCCGCTCAAATATTCATTTTTTCCGGGATCTCCGGGACGGAGGCTACCTGGCCATCAAGTGACGTCATGACGCCAGTGCGGTATGTGCATTGTGCAGCTACTGATACGTGCCGAGTTGCAGCGGCCCTGGACGGAGTTTCGGTGCCTTTTTGAGCAGGTTTCGAGGCCATTGTTTTTTGTTTTTTTGTTTTTTTTCCCGGACCGGCCTATAGCCATTTTCCGGGGAGGGGAAAAATGACCTCTGGCAATTTGCCAGGCAAAAAATTACGTTAACCGATGTATGTGGACCCAGAGCGAACTAGGGACTATGGTAGCTATTTTACGTTACTAATTACGTTAACCGGTTTATGTGAACCCGGAAAATGTATTGTTCAAAGTAAATATAATATCTAACATTACGTTAAGTATTTCGTTCAAGGTCAAAAATAATATCTAGCATTACGTTAAGTATTTCGTTCAAGGTCAAAAATAAGTAAAACACGAGACACACATACATACATATTTTATTACATACACTTGAACAGTGTCAGTGTTGATGGAGCCGTGGGCGTGCCATCATTGCAACAACGGGAGACTGTTGCCAGTCTCCCTGGCTCCGGCGCCTCGGCGAGACCTGGTTGTGGGGTGTATTTAGCTGGGAGAAAAGTCCTGAATAATAACAAACCCAGCGTCTAAGGCAAAGGGGAAAAAACCTGCGCGGTGGGCCAAAAATGCGCTAGGCCAAAAAAAAATGTTATATTTGATTAGCTAAACGTGTTTGGTAGAGATAATCTAAGAGGAGACCTATCAATTCAGGGTAATTATCACCTAACAGTGTTTGAAGATTTAATGTGATGCTATTTTGTTGTGTGTAATTAATAATGTTCTGTCGTTTATCGTTGTGTACTGGGCAAGTAATTAGTAAGTGCTTGATTGTGTAGCGCGGATAACCTGGGCAATGTTGGCAATTTGGTGGCGGGAGATTCTCCATAATATAATGAGTAATTTTTGTATAACCGAGACGGAGGCGTGCCAATATCACCTCCTCTCTACAATTCTGGTGGCTAGATATAAAGTGTTGGACTTTTGGCTTGATCGGATAAAGATGAAAATGCGGAGCAGCGTCCCACTCGCGCTGGCGCAATATGCTAAGTTGAGAGTTAATATAATTTAAAACGTCTGATACAGGGCTTGGTAATTGATTTTCTGAAGGTAATTCTAGGCTCAATTTCGCTAGTCTGTCGGCTTCCTCGTTTCCCGGGATACCGGCGTGTCCTGGGATAAATGTAATACTGCCGTTTCTGCGGTTAAAATACTTAATTAGCTGTCTAATTTTAAATACTATCGGATTTCTACAGTCACTAATCGAGGAAATGGCAGAGAGCGATGCGGAAGAGTCTGTGCAAATGACTACTTCCTTAAGTTTTTCTTTTCTGACATATATTAATGCTAATAAAATGGATGACAATTCCGCTGTGTATATGCTATTTATGTCGGGAAGTCTAAAGTTATTGCTAACTGTGTTTGTGTAGTATGCACCACCGGTTCGGCCGTCGCCCCGTGAACCGTCTGTGTATATGTATGTATATGTGTTGTGTTGTGCTTTGTGTTCGTGGAAGAGTGTGTGTGTCTCTGACGCGGTGACTGTGTTTTTGTTGTGTGTGAAGAGGCGGTGTGTGTCTGGTGTTGTGTCGAGCCAGTGAGATGTGAGTGGTCGCGTTGGCATTGTGTTGATGTGAGCGATGTTGAATAGTGTGAGTGTTTGTCTGATTCTGTGACTGATAAGCGGGTGTCGTTTTTGTAGTAGTGTTTGTCGTCTTGTGGGTGCGGGCTGATTTAAGATGTGGAATGTTGGGCGTGTGGGGTGTGAACTTACTCTGGCGTAGAATCTAAGTAATGTGTATTTGCGTCGGCGGCAGAGTGTGGGAATGTTTGTGTCGATGTGTAAGTTTGTGGTGTTGGTGGTGCGGCAGGCTCCAGTCACGATGCGCAAGGCAGCGTTTTGGACAGTTTGCAATTTTTTAATTTGTTTGGGACATATGTCATCAAATAAGAATGCGTTATAGTCCAGTACTGAGCGTATCAGGGAAGTATATAGTTGGAGGAGAGTGGCACGATCTGCGCCCCACTCTCGACCAGCCAATGACTTCATAATATTAATTCGTCGCGTACATCTCTGCACTAAATCATTGAAGTGTGGGATGAACGAGAGACGTGTGTATTATTCCCAGATACGTTATTCCCAGATACTTGAATGATTTGACGAAAGGGATAATTTGATTGTTATATTTTAATGGAATGTAGGGTTCCACATATGCAGGTTTCTTTGAAAAATTAGAGATGCAGATTTACTTGGAGAAATTTCCAGACCCCATTGGTCGCACCATACCTTTATATCAATGAGTACTAGTTGTAACATTTTGCTGGCTTGATCGACACTCGGGTGCGAGAACCACACCGCCAGGTCATCAGCGTACATTGAAAATTTGAGACCTTTGTCGATCTTGTTAATATTACTGAAAATGTCGTTAATCATAATTAAAAATAGGGTCGGGGAGAGGACCGATCCCTGTGGGACACCGTGGTCCTGATTTTGATTTGGAGAATATGTGTTGCCGCACCTTACATTAAAAGTTCTATTTTACAAAAAGTTTTTGATAAATTTGGCGAGTCGACCTCGAATATGGACAATATGGAATATGGAATATCGAGCCTTATGGACCTTTAATAGAAGTGCGGTTTTGTTGACTCTGTCAAACGCAGCTCTCAAATAAAGAAAGAGGGCAACTGTGACATCTCTCCCTCGAAAGCCGCGCTGGACAGAGTCGATAAGACCAACTAAATTGTCCGCAGTGGAGCGACCAGGTCGAAAACCACTTTGGTGTGGGGTAAGTAAATTATTTGATTCAATGTATGTCCTGATGCGTCCATTAACCATGCGTTCGAATAGTTTACATGCACAACTAGTTAGAGAATTAGGGCGATAGCTAGCGGAAGAAGATTTAGGTTTGCGAGGTTTAAGTATAGGAATTAGCGTACTATTATGCCAAGATTCAGGGAAAGTGCCATCAAACCACATGCTAGCTCTCTGGCATTCTGTATTCCACCACGGGGCAGTACGCTGCCTTGGGTGGTGTTGTGTGTGTGTGCGTGTGTGTGGAATGTGCTGATGTGCTGATGCGAGAATAGTGTTTAAGAATGTGTTAATGTCGGTCTGGGAGTCTGCGGGATGATTAATGTCAATGTGTTTTTGAAAGGAGGACCAGTCTGCTTTGTGAAGGTTCCATCTAGGCAAGGAGTAAAAATTTGTCTGTCCTGAAGGGACTTGTAGTTCTAAGTGAATTGGGAAATGATCGCTAAAAAGAGGGTCTGATTGTGCGTTAAATGTAAAAAGTGTCGCGATGCGTGGTGTGGCGAAGGCGAGAACAATGGCGCTGTAAGTCACCTCGCCTCCTGAGTGGTGTATGTGTGTGGGTGATTGGTCGTTAAGGAAGACCAAATTATGCCGGTCCAGTAGGTCCAGCATAATTTGGCCTCTGCGAGAGTTCCGGAGGCAGCCCCACGCCCGACTATGCGCGTTGAAATCGCCCATAATCAGACATGGGGTGTTAATATTTGTAATAAGCTGGGAAAAATAATCAATGTCTATGTCCTCAGTAGGACGGAAATAAATTGAGATAAGAGTTAGTTCTAGCTGAGCGATTTTAATATTAACGCCGACTGCGTCTAAGGTTGTTTGAAGGTCGATTTGGTAATGCAAAAGTTGGTTTGAAATAAGCAAAGCCGAGCCGCCTCGGCGCGGCCGGGGTGATGCATTTACGTGATTTGTATAAAGGCTATAGCCGGGGATTTTAAAAGTATAGTTATTAAAGTCGGCGTCAATAAAATGGGTTTCCTGAACAGCGGCTACTAACGGATTATTATTTAAGACATAATGTTTGAATTGCCCCCAATGGGATATTAAAGATCTAACATTCCATTGGAGGACGAATTCTGACTGTTTATTATTCATCTAGATGTACTGTCTAAGCCACGCCTGGCGGTCGCTCTTGTGCGCCTGCGCCGGGAGCGGGGGCGGCTCGACCTGCCTTGAGGTTCGGCCGGGCGGGAGGAGGACTGGGAGGGCGAGGAACAGGAGTGGGAGTCACTCTCAGAGAGTCGGGGAGGGGAGGGGGAGCGGGCGGGCAGGGAGCTGGAGCGGGAGGGCGGGGACTGGGCGGAGTTGCGGGCGACTTTTCGGGAGACAGCTATCATGAGAGAGTCGTCCGAGGAGGGGTCCTCCGAGAATCGGCGCTCCGCTGGTGCTGCGGAGGCCGGGGAGGCGGGGCCTGAGTCGGTGTTCGGCTCGGCTGGTTGGGCTGGGGAGCGTGGTGCCGGTGGATCAGCGGCGGCGCCTTCGAGGTCCGACAGAGGGGCCTCGGGGAACTGGGATGGCGGTCGGGGGGTCTGTCGGTTGGGGGGTCTGTCGGTTGGGGGGTCTGGCGGGAGGCCGGTGGGGTGTGGGGGGGAGGTTCCGGGAGGGGGAAGGGCCGGCCAAGCGCCGGGGGCGAGGCCTGGGATGAGAGAGGAGGGCGGGGCGTCCGGTGGGCGCCGACTGTCGCACTTCTCGCGCTCCGCCTCGCGCTTCTCGCGCTCCGCCTCGCGAGCGAGGCCCCAGGCCCTACAGCGGCGGTCCCAGGCCGGGTGGTCCTGGTCGCACGTGGCGCAGCGTGCTGCGCGCGTGCACCCTTCGGTGGCGTGCTCGCCAGCGCACCGACCACAGGCGGCGGTGCGCGCCCGGCACGACCACTTCAGGTGGCCGTAGTGCCAGCACTGCCGACACTGCCGAGGGGGGGGGGGGGGCGGGGATCCACTCCCTGACGGGGGCAGCCACGTACCCACAGTGGATGTGGGTAGGCAGCTCCTTGCCTTTGAAGCGGAGCCGAATCAGCGGGTTGGGCAGATCGGGTCGCCGCTTCGTTGGCGACAGGTTCGTACCCCCCGGCATGACCCCTTCCACCTAGTAGTAAATAAATGTTGTCTTCCACCAACACCCCTCCCTGCCCCTGTACCACAAAGTCGGCCGGGAACTCGGCTCGGATTTGACGCCGCTGAAATATTACATTTCTCCGGTATCTCCTGGACGGAGGTTCCATGCTCACAAAGGCACGTGAATTTAACCGCGGCCAGACACGAAAACCTTGTTGTGTTTCGAGTGCAAAACGGACACTACTCAAATAGATATATAGGAGACTAGCGCCTTGTGCTCGCTCCGCGTCGCAATCCCATAGATGGATGGATATTTGATTTATAGATCGAGATTTATGGACTTGGACTTGTTGGACTTGTTGCACTTGTTTGACTTGCAAATCGATTTGAACTTGTCGAACTTGTCGGACTTATCGGACTTGTCGCATCTCAAACTCTAACCAACCCATCTCCGACACGTAACTATAGCTATTTAACGCACTTGTAATTTAAAGGGAAATAATGACCTTTTTCCACAAAAATGGAGTTAGCACTTGAAATCGCCAGACGAGACCAAAATATATTGTAAATTCGTCACATTTTGCATGAAAACTTTCCTACCGAAAGATATTTCAAGTTAAAGTTGATAAGCGTTCCACACTTTTAACAACCGGTACTTGCAAGTACTTTTGGTCCTCATCAAACTGCGGGCTTTTCCCGTATTGTTTTGTTACGCAATGGAGTGGAAAATATATTGTGCGTTCTGCTTTTTGTGATTATATGCCCGGCGATCTTCTAAAACTAACAGCGATTGGAAAAAGTGGCAATAAAATCGGAAGCTCATCGATGCACATCAACGGCGGCATAGTTAGTGGTTGCGACCCTCAATTTTTGCAAATCGATTCATTTGTTTTCAACATTAGGAGTATTGTATAATTTGTATTTGGCTGTATATAACACTATGCTTTATATTATCATGAAAAATAATCATTTTCCCCCAAAAAACTAACAAACAATAACACAAAACTGGCAATTAAATCGGAAGCTCATCGATGCACATCGACGGCGACCTATTTAGCGTCGGCGATTTGTTTACAAAGTCATTGTCATGCTTCTCGGCGCACTTAACCATTGTGGCGAGTTGTTCCTGATTAGTATACCCAAGTCCCGTAGCAGGCTTTGTTAATGACGTCACTGGTGCCATTCTTGTGTAGCATTGCAAAATATATCTGATTTTGAGTTGAAAGCTAATTAAAGACTTATTCAAATTATTGTTTTTAAGTTTGAATTTTCTTGTTAATCATTATTAAAGGTATTTTATCACTGTATTTCATAGTAGTTGACACTTCAGAAACTTGTGACGTAATAATATTGTATCCAATATGCATTTCCCTCACCTTTTGCTATTGTGGCGCAGTGCCGAGTGCTTTGCGAATACTAGCTTGCATGGGGTTCAATTCATTCCGCCCTTATTTTATTCGAGTTGGTATAGTTTGCATGTTGTTGTTATTCATGACTTATACTGATAGTCAGCATGTATCACGGATGCTTCACGGATTGCTTCACGGATCAGAGCGCTGCTCGAACGCACGCTAGTAGCGCTTTCGTTTTCCATGGCAACCAGGCGTGAGCCAATGAAAAGCCGGAACGTATTCCCTTTCTGGCTTTTGATTGACTGACGCCTGGTTGCCATGGAGAGCGAAAGCGCTACTAGCGCTACTAGCGTGTGTCCGAGCAGCGCTCAGTTTGATCCGAAACGTCACAGAGCCTCCAAAAATGCCGCACTCGATGTAAACAATGGTAGGGAAGGACGAATTTGTCAATGACCTTCATGAAGTACACAAGGTACTTGTTTTGTATTTTTGCCAAACTTACAACTTTGAATTTGGGAATAATTGTATTTAATTCTTAAATTTAAATAAAATAATTTTAAAACCATAACGGTAGCCTAAGAAATTGTTGCTAACAAAATCAAAAGGTCATTATTTCCCTTTAACGAATTTCTCCGTAATGGGGGGTTCTCTATGCATAAAGGCATTGAATTACACACAGATTGTTGGCTGTGTTTTCCCAGCTCGGAAATACAGACGCCGCTTAAATATTAATATTTATCGGGGATTCTCCGGGACGGAGGTTCCATGCTCACAAAGGCACGTGAATTCAACCGCGGACGGACACGAAAACCTTGCTCTGTTTCGAGTGCAAAACGGACACTACTCAAATAGATATATAGAAGATAGGAGATAATAAGCGATTTCGTTTTGATCATTTGTTGTAAGATGACGGGAATGCTGGCTCCGGCTTTGCGCTGGCTCTGCGCAGGCGCCGCCGCCCGGTCACCATGGCGACGGGACGGCCGGTCGCCTGACGTCACGTTGCACACGTGGCTCCGGCGCTGGCCGGCTGGTCACCATGGCGACCAGCCGGCCGGTCGCCTGACGTCACGTTGCGCAGAGCCGTGGTCTGCGCCCAGAAATGGCGTCCGTTCGATCTAGAGCAGCCATTTTTGAGTTTTCCGTACCAGTGACTGCAGAAAGCCCGCATGTTTCATGGGTTTATAAGTGCCTGAGGTCTTTTCAGCTCAGCTCTGTTCTGAGGTCTTTTCAGCTTTTTGTGAGATTCATCAATTAATCAATTAATCAAATTAAAAACATTTGGTATGATTCGAAATGCGTAAGGATTGTTCCGGTTTTCGGAAACCAATGAAGTTACCGCTCTAAATTGGACGATCTCAGCGGGACGGAGCGACGTTGGATAAGGTTGGATAAGGATAAAGTCTGTTTATGCTTTTGAAATTTGATTGCGTTTTTTCATCATAATGTTATATTTCTTTGCCATTAATATCTTCAGTTTTGCCCTAACTAACTGTCAATTGCGTATTTTAGTTGTTGTGTGTAGTGAAGGATAGAGGGCGCCACCGGCCCTGTGCAGACGTGGGTGCGAGTGCTCCGCTTTTCTTCAATTTCACCCAGGTTTGGTGGTGAATTAGGACCTGAGTGTATGTTCATGACACTCTTTAGACTGTCAGATCACTTTTGAGCATTCTCCTGTGAGCCTCGACTGTGTACACTCCCGACGGTAGGCCATTTAGTGTCGGGTTGTGGATGAGGGTGTTCCCGCGTCGACGCCATGACAACGGGACCCTCTGAAAAGGATGACACCAAGTGTCGACGGAGGTCAAGGCCGGAGCGTATGGATGCAACGAGTTCGGTGGCCGAGCGCTCAGCGTGCCGGACTCTCGGAAGTGCTCTGGCGGACGGACTGGAGGGAGTTCGATTCCCGGTAGTGACGCTTGCTTTTGCTCTCTGCTGCGTCTGCGGACTCTTAGCAACTGACTCGCGACCAGCGCTGCTTCAGAATGCCGCCACCTGCACCGCCTCTGGTGCTGCCATCTGTCCTGGAGCTGCGGTCACCTACACCACGGACAGCTTCGGCCTCTGGGCAGCTGCCACACAGCACCGACGCAAGCTGCTGAAGCCGACCGGCTGCTGCTGGCTGCTGCTGCTATTCCTCTTGTCCGGCGACATCGAGAGAAACCCAGGACCAGCTCTGCGCGTCTTCTCACAGAACGTGTGCAGCGTGAAAAACAAGCTGGGAACGCTCCGCGCACACGCTGGAGAGCTGGACGGCTATGACGCCATCTGTCTGACAGAGACATGGCTCAGCCCGCACGTAGCCGACTCGGAGCTTCAGCCGGGCATGCAGAACTTTACGTGGTTCCGGAGGGACAGGAGCGGCAGAGGAGGCGGAGTAGCGTGTGCTGTCAAGTCCCAGCTGTCTCCTGTGCACCGACCCGACCTCGAGACCGACTGCGAGTCGCTGGTCGTGCAACTGGGCACAACCCGCTCAGCCTTCTTAGCCGTCTGCTACCGCGCCCCCGACGCAGATCGAGAGACGGAGAGAGTCACGGATCTCCTGCGCGGGCTCCACCGCACCGGCCGCCCGTTCCTGATGGTAGGGGACGTGAACCTGCCCGAGATCCAGTGGACGGGTGACGGAGAGGCCGGTCTGCGGAGGCGCACCGCGCGGGCCGTCACCTTCGTCGACGCCATCGCGGAGTGCGGTGCGGTGCAGTCGGTGACGACAGCAACGCGCGGGGAGAACATCCTCGACCTGGCGGTGTCCTGCGGTGGCGTTGCGACATCTGAGGTTCGCAGCAGACTGTTCACTTCTGATCACCTGGTCGTAGTGACGCACTTCCAAGTTAACATAGGCCCGGCCCCTCGAGCTTCTAGATCTAAGGTGTACAATTACAAGCGTGCAGATTTTACTGCTCTGCGTCAGGCCCTGCGCTCGGTGCCTTGGACGATACTAGAATGTATGGATGTTGATTCTGCCGTTGAGTTATTTTATGATTTTGTGTTTGCCGCTGTAAGTGACCATATACCTATGATAGAGTTGCGTCAGAAATATCCACCGTGGTTTAGTCGGCATGTTCGTGATCTCCTGCGTGAGAAAGAACAGGCCCACAAGCGCAAAAAGGCAGACCCCTCTGTCGCGAACATAGAGGAGCACGTGAGGGCTAGAGCAGATTTTAAACGCGAGGTTAGAACCAGTTATCATGACTATCTGACGGGACTTCTGCGAGAATTCAAAGATAATCCTAAGCGATACTGGACATTCATTAAATCTTTGAAGTCCAGTGGTCACGTGTCTCCCGTTTTGGAGTGCAACGGCATGGAGGTGAAGGACGCAACGGCTAGGGCGAATTGCTTCAACAAGTGTTTCGTTAAAAAGTTTAGCGCATCGTGTACTGACGCTTTACCGGACACCCCCGCTCTTAACGCCCCAGGTTTGTCTGCTTTTAACGTTCCACCTGGCCGTGTGGCACAGCTCCTGCGCGAGCTAAGCCCACATAAAGCTTGCGGTCCAGATGGCCTCAGTGCTAGGATTTTACACGAATGTGCGGATGAGTTTGTGATCCCTATCGACATCATATGTCGATTGTCGGTGCGCTCCGGGGTGTTTCCGTCATCTTGGAAGCGGGCCAACATCATTCCTGTATTCAAAAATGGTTCTAAAAAGCTTCCAGACAACTACAGACCAATCTCATTATTAACACTTTGCTCTAAAATTCTGGAGAAGGTAGTGTGCGAGAGCCTGCTCCAAGCATGCCTTCCAGCACTGCCTTCTTCTCAGCACGGTTTTCTTCCTAAACGCTCCTGCCTGAGCAACTTGGCTTGTTTTTTGGAACACTGCTGGACCTCACTGACAAAGGGATTGCAAACTGACGCAATCTACACTGATTATTCTTCCGCCTTTACGAGTGTGAGCCATAGTCTACTTTTACACAAGCTCAAGTGCTCTTTTAACATCTCAGGTCTTGCGCTCAGCTGGCTTGAGTCTTACCTAAGCCAACGATCCCAGCGAGTCATTCTCGATGGGAAACATTCTGACTGGGCTCCGGTACTATCCGGGGTCCCGGAAGGCAGCATTTTAGGCCCAATTCTGTTCACCTGTTACGTCGCTGACCTTCCTAATCACATCAAAACATCGTGCCTGTCTTATGCAGACGATATCAAAATTTTCAACCGAATCAGTTCCCCAGAGGACGCTCATTCCCTCCAGGCCGACTTAGACCGCCTCAGTTTGTGGTCCAAAACTTGGCGTTTGAAACTCAGCCCAGCTAAGTGCAAGACGATCACTTTTACCCTGCGCTCATCACCTCATCTTGTATCGTACGTGCTGGACGGCCACAAGCTTGAGCGATGTGTGCGCGTGCGTGACCTTGGCGTCATTTTAGACGCCAAGCTTACATTTGCGGACCACGTTGACGCCACAGTCGCTAAAGCTAACCGCATGCTTGGCCTGCTAATTAGAAGCATGCAGATGTCTGCTGGCACACAACAAACGCGCTTTGACCATGCCGCAGCCCTCGCCGCCTACAAGGCCCATGTAAGATCCATACTGGAATACGGTAGCGTAATCTGGTCAGGCGCTGCGGTCACCCATATGCGCCGGCTGGAGCGCCTTCAACACCGTTTCCTGATGTGGCTGGGATCTAAAACCCAAGCAGCGTGTCCACCACTTGATTACGTGTCATTGCTCGAGCTGTTTGGCTGCGCATCGGTCAGGTCGCGTTTCGTTCGGTCCGATCTAATGTTCATGCGCTCAGTATTCAGCGGCAACATAGACTGCCCTGATATTGTGGCAACGTTCCCGCTGTCAGCACCAAGTCGACGTACGCGGCGCCCCGAGCTCTTCCATGTACCTCGTGGAAGAGTTGACTCTGTAAAGAGGGGCTTCTTGATTCGTCTCCCGCATCTCTTTAACTCGCTCACACACAGCAGCCCTCAGACGGATTTATTTATGCCGTCTCGTACCCTTAGATCTGACATCACGAAGTTCGCTGATGTTCAGGGCACATACTTGAGTTAAGGTCGCTGCTGTGAGCTGTGACCCGTGATCGGTCATTGGCTTTAAGTTGCACTTGTCTATTTTAGGTCTTTTGCCTGTACCAGCGCTATATCTACACGTTTATATTTACTTTCACCGGCGCTTTTATGTATTTGTCTATTTGTAGGTTTTTGCCTGTATCAGCGCTTTATTTACACGTTTGTTCCTACTTTCACTGGCGATTTTAATCGCCTTTTATGTATTTATTTTATGCTGCTGTGTTTACTATGCAGTATAGTTGTGTTCTCTTATTGTATGTACCATGTGCACTCATGTAGTTTGTGAATGTTTTAATTTCCTGTTGCATGAGGCAGCATGACTGCAACCGTAAGTGGGCCCTGTGCCTGTGGTTGTTGACTCAATAAATAAATAAATAAATAAATAAAATCACCGGAAAAAGTCGTGTTCTTACCAGACTTGTCAATGATTCATATTTGTCATGAGTCGATTCACAGTGATTCACGGACGATAATGAATGATTCAATCATGATTCAATCACTCAAAATTACCATAATGAATGATTCAATCATGATTCAATCACTCAACATTACCATAATGAATGATTCAATCATGATTCAATCACTCAACATTACCATAATGAATGATTCAATTTTGATTCAATCACTCAACATTAAAGGGAAGTGTCGACTCCTTTGTCTAACTACTTTGATTTTGAATGTGCGACTCTAAGATGTTATGAGCGTGATAGGGAGGTCATGCTCTACCTGTGTGCCAATTTTCATGCACATCAGAATAGTCTGCTGTTTGACCTTAAAACATATGACCTGCTCTAAATCCTTTGATTTTGAATGTGCGACTCTAAGATTTCATGAACGTAATAAGCAGGTTATGTTCTACCAGTGTCTAATTTTCATGCAAATAGGAATAGTCCGCTGTTTGACCTTAAACCTATCTGACCTGCTCTAACTCCTTTGCTTTTAAATGTGCGACTCAAAGATTTTACCAGAATGATCACTAGGTTGTGATCTATCTGTGTACCAATTTTGAAGCCAATCCAAATAGTCCGCGAATGTATTTCCGAATGTGAATGTGAATGTGAGCCAATTGGACACGCGTGTTGTTTATTTTGATTATAAAATGATATTAATAATATTTCTTATAATTGCAAATTCCAAGTTTCAAAAGCATTAATGACTTTACGTTTCACTTTTTTTTAAGCGAATAGAACATTTATTTTGATTTTGCATTAGGTATTATTTTTTATAAAGCATGATGTGGAATAAAGCGGCACCGATGCGACAGTGATATTTGGGACATGCAGAGGTCATGCAAATGTTTGTTTATGATTTAGTTTTTGATATGGTATAGCCTAGAAATTAGAAAAAGGTGGGTACCTTTTGATAATTTTCGTGTGAAAAAGGTGTGCGTGTACTGTGTGGTTTATGCACCAAAGTATGAGTTAGTTACCTTTTCTAAGTATTTAGGTACCTACCCCTAACCTTACCAGTTCCAAGGTATTCACCTAGTTAGGGCTGATTGAACAGTGGCTTTGTGCCCACTGGAGTTGGACACAAAGCCTCGCTTTCTTTACGCATAGATGAATTGCAGGCTACAGCTCAGGACACAGAGCTAATATAATTGGCCAGTAAGTGCCTGGTTTGTCCACAGGGCACAGATGAATGCTGAGTCGCTGGCATATTTTGTGGACAGCTTATGCTGTTCGACCAAAAAAGAATGATTCTTTGAGCAATGAATGATTCAATCAGCCTATTTTCTCTTTATGAATGATTCAATCAGTGACTCACAACAGGTTTGCGCATGAAGTGAATCGATTCATGAGTCATTCATTTGAAATAAGAATGATTCAATCAAAAGTAGTCGATTCACATTGAATCATTGACAAGTCTGGTTCTTACAAGCTATATACCCATTTACCCCAAACGCCCCAATCGCCCCATTCGCCCCAAACGCCCCAAATACCCCAATCGCCCTAAACACAAAATCCTTCGTGTAAACGGCTACTGAAAGGTTCGAGCTACTTTTCGAGAACCTTTCGGCTACTGAAAGGCACACACACACACACACACACACACACACACACACACACACACACACACACACACACACACACACACACACACACACACACGCGCGCGCGCGCGCACACGCACACGCACACGCACACGCACACGCACACGCACACGCACACGCACACGCACACGCACACGCACACGCACACGCACACGCACGCGCACACGCACACGCACACGCACACGCACACGCACACGCACACGCACACGCACACGCACACGCACACGCACACGCACACGCACACGCACACACACACACACACACACACACACACACACACACACACACACACACACACACACACACACACACACACACACACACACACACACACACACACACACACACACCAAACACACACACACACACACACACACACACACACACACACACACACACACACACACACACACACACACACACACACACACACACACACACACACACACGCACCCTCAGTGCGTGCGTGCGTGCGTGTGCACGCACGCACGCACGCACGCACGCACGCACGCACGCACGCACGCACGCACGCACGCACGCACGCACGCACGCACGCACGCACGCACGCACGCACGCACGCACGCACGCACGCACGCACGCACACCCACACCCACACCCACACCCACACCCACACCCACACGCACATGCACACACACGCACGCACGCACGCACGCACGCACGTACGCACGTACGCACACACGCACACACGCACACACGCACACACGCACACACGCACACACGCACACACGCACACACGCACACACGCACACGCGCACACGCGCAGGTGCTGAGGGCCGCTGAGGGCCGGCCAGAGGTAGGAACAGTGGCGCCCTCACAGCACTGAGGGGCGGCCGGCTGTAGGAACAGTAGCGCCCCCACAGCACTGAGGGCCGGCTGTAGGAACAGTAGCATCACCACAGCACTGAGGGGCCGGCCGGCTGTAGGAACAGTAGCGCCCCCACAGCACTGAGGGCCTGCCGGGTGTAGGAACAGTGGCGCCCTCACAGCACTGAGGGGCGGCCGGCTGTAGGAACAGTAGCGCCCCCACAGCACTGAGGGCCGGCTGAAGGAACAGTAGCATCACCACAGCACTGAGGGGCCGGCCGGCTGTAGGAACAGTAGCGCCCCCACAGCACTGAGGGCCGGCCGGGTGTAGGAACAGTCGCGCCCCCACAGCACTGAGGGGCCCGCCAGAGGTAGAAACAGTAGCGTCACCACAGCACTGAGGGGCCCGCCGGGTGTAGGAACAGTAGCGCCCCCACAGCACTGAGGGCCTGCCGGGTGTAGGAACAGTAGTGCCCCCACAACACTGAGGGGTGGCCGGCTGTAGGAACAGTAGCGCCCCCACAGCACTGAGGGCCGGCCGGCTGTAGGAACAATAGCGCCCCCACAGCACTGAGGGCCGGCCGGGTGTAGGAACAGTAGCGCCCCCACAGAACTGAGGGGCCGGCCGGCTGTAGGAACAGTAGTGCCCCCACAGCACTGAGGGGCCCTCCAGAGGTAGGAACAGTAGCGTCACCACAGCACTGAGGGGCGGCCAGAGGTAGGAACAGTAGCGCCCCCACAGCACTGAGGGCCGGCCGGGTGTAGGAACAGTGGCGCCCCCACAGCACTGAGAGCCGGCCGGCTGTAGGAACAGTAGCGCCCCCACAGCACTGAAGGCCGGCCAGAGGTAGGAACAGTAGCGCCCCCACAGCACTGAGGGGCCCGCCGGCTGTAGGAACAGTAGCGCCCCCACAGCACTGAGGGCCGACCGGGTGTAGGAACAGTGGCGCCCCCACAGCACTGAGGGGCCGGCCGGGTGTAGGAACAGTGGCGCCCCCACAGCACTGAAGGGCGGCCGGCTGTAGGAACAGTGGCACCTCCACAGCACTGAAGAGCCGGCCAGAGTTAGGAATGGGTGACTGACTACCCTGGCAAGGTGAGCTCGAGACGCTTGCGCGCTGGCTATTTGCTTCTGACAGACGATCTGCGGCTGGCGGCAGCGGCCTCGTCCAATGACTTAATAAATGGAGGTCACAGGGCCAAACTCGTTAAAGGAAATCCTCAGTCGTTAAAGGAAATAGTTCACCTTCGGAAATTTTTCAGAACACGATTTTATTCTATTTTTTAATACAGTTTCTTTTTTTCTTTTCAAAAATGGTCCTACATCGCGCCAACTCAGGACCGAAGGTCGTAAATTATTAATGTTATGGTGTGCGTTATTGTTCTGCGCATGCCCCATGCAGTGCTGGCACTCTCAGACGGTACGGTATATCATATATGCGCCACATTCCTTCGCCAAAAAGTCAAATATCTTCGGCTGGAGATTCTTTTCAGCCAAGAAAAGTTGCAGATCAGGATTTCTCAACACGGGCTACAAAACTGCTATTTCAGTTCAAAATCCCATGTGAAGGTGAACTATTTCCTTTAAGGACGCAAAATTTCCGCCTCTATATTCTGCCGACGACCTGACATTGCGCGATCGGCCCGCCTCTATATTCTGCCGACGACCTGACATTGCGCGATCGGTCCGCCTCTATATTCTGCCGACGACCTGACATTGCGCGATCGGTCCGCCTCTATATTCTGCCGACGATCTGACATTACGCGATCGGTCCGCCTCTATATTCTGCCGACGACCTGAGTCTGACATTGCGCGATCGGTCCGCCTCTATATTCTGCCGACGACCTAACATAGCGCGATCGGTCCGGCTCTATATTCTGCCGACGACCTGAGTCTGACATTGCACGATCGGTCCGCCTCTATATTCTGCCGACGACCTGACATTGCGAGATTGGATGGTAGTCAGGCCTCGTTCAAGCAGCTTTTCTTAGTGTGGGTCCTGATCGCAGAAATGTGTCCAATCAAGACAATGACATCGATTTATCCTGAAGCTATTAAAGGGAATAGGTCACCTTGAAAGTTGTCTCGAAGTTCAACCATACGGTGCATCTCGAGCTCAAAACTACGAATATGACTTTGGTTTGGACAACTGATGGATATATGTGGAGAAAGAAGTAAGTTTCTCTTTCTATTTCACGAGAAATCGTACGATAGCAGCAGGCGTTACGGCTCCCCCGCTCCGCCTGACGCCAAGTACAGTCTCTGACAAGAGGCCGCCGCGCCGCCCGGGCGGCTGAGCGGATATTAACGAGGCGTCGTGACCAGAGACTACGTGCCAAAGAGTGTACCTGCCTCCGGCGGCGAGCCGGCGGCGGCGAGCGGCAAGCGGAAGGAACTGATCGTGGCCCGGAACAGCGGAATTGAAACCGGGCCCACTAGTCCTGTGTCGAAATTACTTAAAGGAAATAGTTCACCTTCAACAATAGTTTTAAACTGAGATAGCAGTTTTGTAGCCCGTGTTGGTAAACCCCTATCTGCAATTTTTATTGACTGAAAAGACTCTTCAGCCGAATATATTTGAGTTTTTGGCGAAGGAATGCGGTGCTGGCGAAAGAATGTTGTACTGGTTCTAGCCCGGGCAGAGACTATACCATCAGCCAATCAGCTTGCAGCTGGTGCTAGCAAACGAATCGCCGGCCGCCGGTTGGCACATCTCCAATGCGAGTCTATCCTTACGCGACTACTTTCGAATCTGATTGGCTGAACTATTTTTTACATTCGCGTGACGTCAGGACTCTGACTCAGAGAGTATGCATATAGTTCTGATAAACAATACAAATTGACGGCCTTCTGTCCTGAATCGGCGCGATATAAGGCCATTTTTGACAATATAAAAAGAAATTGTATTACAAAATATAATCAAATCGTGTTGGGTAAAAAATGTCCAAGATGAACTATTTCCTTTAACGTAAGGAGGTAATTATTTCACCACAACCCATTTTTAGATCTTCTCTACAAATCTGCTATCTCAGTCCAAAACTCCATGTTAAAGGTGAACTATTCCCTTTAAAAAGACGTAGTGACAAGTGCGTAAACCAGTCCTGAGAATTGAGATGAACCTTCCGCGTGCATGAGTCACAAGTGACGAGAAAACGAGTTATGAGCACCCACTGGTGGCAGTACACATTTCACAAAATCCTTCTATTCAGTGTAATTGTGATTATGTCAGCTGTATTGACAATAACAGTACGCAACAATGAACATGATGTATGAAGGAAAAATCCACAAATCTCTTAGGTCTTGACCAGGGGCGTAGCCAGACCTTCAGAAAGGGGGGGGCAAGCACCTGGGAGAGGCCCACCCACCCCCCCAAAAAAAATACCCCTGAATATGAAAAACTCTACGGATTTCGGCCACTTTATTTTGTGAGGCCCCCTTTTTAGCATTTTTTCTTCGTCTACTTTTGATGAGGTGGATTGGACCAGGACCCTCAGTAGGCATTGTACTGAGCGCATTATTAATTTGTATTGTTACGTACAGGAGAGAAAACATATCTTAGCCATGACAACAGGTGAGGGTCGGCTTTTGAGTGTCGGTGAGGGTCGGCTTTTGGCTGAAATGACAAATAAATGTACCCCCATTTTGATACGTGTATTTAAGCCTTTGCAGCATTTTTAATGTGGATTTTCATGTTATAGTAGGTAGGTTTGTACTTGTTAGTTAGCCGGCGCCAAATTTTTACGGTTTTGCCTGATAAAACCCAGAAATATAAGCGGTGTGCCTTGTAGAGGATAATAAGCTAAAAATGATATTCATTCAATTCAGCGTTACGACGAACCGATGACGATGGCTATGGATTCGTTATGACGATGACTGCCGATGTGACGCCGCGAAGCGGCGTGAAAATGTTAATTTTAGGTCCTGGAAAACGAAATGTTAATATTGGAACCAGACCGTGAGGTGAGATGGCTTGGGGAGATGGTCCTGGCCAGTTTCAACTATTAGCTCTTCGGTCCAGAAAATTGTGCACTGCTGGAGCAGCTTCCGGGTGCCGATCTCCTCGTCTTTGCGTTCGCGTCGCCTTTTTCGGAACTCGGCAAACTAGCTAAACATGTAGCCTGCTTGAAACTTATAAGTGAATATTTTATGAAGGGAATGGGTCCTGGGGCCAGCAATTACCGCCAAGGAGAGCCTCTGCCAGACACTTAATGCAATTCTTTTTCCAATTTTCCAAATTTGTATAAGCAATTGCGAAACTTGTGTCATGCCGCCAAGCGGCGCGACATTTTCCAGTTTTTGACAATACGGATTTCGGATACGCTGGATTTTCGGATAGCTGGATTTTTACTGCACTGCAAAGACAATTTTTACGATAAATTGTTATTTTTTCCCTCAAAAAGTGTGTGTGTGTGTGGGAGGTAGGGGTCGACCCTCCCCCGCTTTCTAAAAGTGGGGGAAGTTTGCCCAGACCTCCCCCGACCCTCCCGTCGGCGACGCCCCTGGCTGACAAATATTGCAGCACACACTCCTGAGAGGAAAATTGTTAAACTGTTTTGTACTACCATACCCCCCCCCCCCCACGAATTCAAAAACGCATCAGACTTATCAAATAACCATTTTGAAACCCAAGAAAACATTGCACCAGGTGGGTCAGAGTACAGCACATTACCGCTCATTATAACCGCGCCGACCACGGCTAGCAGGCGCTCCAGCTATAGCAGGCGCTGCAGGCGACGGCTAGCAACCCCTGGGCAGGCTCGAGGGCCCCGTTCACAGACTCAATGGCCCTCTGGATAAGCTTGAGAGGGCCCTGAACAGACTCAATGGCCCCTTGGCAAGCCGAGAGGCCCCTAAGCAGACTCTAATAGCCCCTGTGCAGGTTCGAGAGGCCCCTGAACAGGATCAATGGACCATTGGGAAAGCTCGAGAGGCCCCTGCACAGACTAATGGCCCCTAGACAGGTTCAAGAGGCACTTGAACAGAGTCAATGGGCCCCTGGGCAAGTTCGAGAGGCCCCTGGGCAGGTTCGAGAGGCCCCTGAACAGACTCAATGGCCCCTGGGCAAGCTCGGGAGGCCTCTGGGCAGGCTCTAATGGCCCCTGGGCAGGTTCGAGAGGCCCCTGAACAGACTCGATGGTCCTCTGGGAAAACTATAATGGGCCCCTGGGCAGGTTCAAGAGGCCCCAAAACAGACTATAATGGGCCCCTGGCCAGGCTCGAGAGGCCCCTGGACATGCTCGAGAGGCCACTGGGCAGGTTTGTTGGGCCGTGGGTGGGCTCAATTGGCCCCTAGACAAGTGGACATGCTCTAGAGGCCCCTGGGCAGGTTTTTGGGGCCCCTGAGTGGGCTCAATGGGCCCCAGGGCATGCTCGAAAGGTCCCTGGGCATGTTTTTGCACCCTTGAGTGGGCTCAATGGGCCCCTGGACATGCTGGAGAGGCCCCTAGACAGTTTTTTGGCCCCCTCGGTGGGCTCAATGGGCCCCTGGACATGCCCAAGAGGCCCCCTGGGCCGGCTTCGAAAGCCCTTCAGTGTCTCTGAAGGCCCTTGACATGCACCAGAGTGACCCTTGCCTGGTTTGAGGGCTCCTCTGTGACTTTTTGAAAGCCATTTAGCTAATGCAAATGGTATCTGGGCCAATCTCGGCGGGGCCCCCTGTGACCCGTAAGGGGGGGGGGGGGGCAATTGCCCTCCTTGCCCCCCCCCCCCTGGCTGCGCCCCTGGTCTTGACCTTGTCGACCTATTAACCCTATTTGTAACAGGGGGGCGGATTCCGCCCCCCCCCCCCGAGATCTCGAGATATATTCGTCTGATTTTCACAAATCAAGCGCCATATTATTTCCCTCAACACGATCTACATTTCTAAAAAATACAAATCTGAAATTTTTGATAGGGGGCAACAAGGGGGCAAAAACTACAAATTTTAGAAGTATTTGTGATCCAACACAGCCAGGGGCGTCGCCACGGGTTTTGGACTGGGGGGGGGGGGGACGAATTGATAAGACTGGTAGAGCCGATACAAATGTGGTATATTTCCATCAATGTGTTACATATATATTTCAAACAATTTTTTAACGTTAAAAAACATCTCTCCACAAAACAACGTTAAAAAACACGTAGGTCCACTAAAAAACGTTAAAAAAAATGTTTGCACATTTGAAAGAAAAACAACAGCACAGCTTAGTGCTTACAGATGCGACGCTGCACATGCTCTACACACACGGTCACCGCCTTACTTGCGCCCGAACACCCTTTCCTGGTCCGCGTTCAGGCTCACGAACTGAGCCGCTATATTGGCTGGATCAACTCGATCCACCCGGCTTCGATGGACGTTGCAAATGGCCACAGAGTTGAGTCGCACTTGGCACATAGTTGAGCGGAGCCAAGTTTTGAGACGACGCAGTGCACTGAGGCTCCGTTCTGCCGTCGCGGAACTTGCAGGCAGCGTCAGCAGCAGCCGCACCAGCTTGATCACGTCGGGAAACATTTTCCTTGTGCTTGCCGGCATCTCCATGATCGTTTCGATGGCTTCCCTCAGGGAGGCTGGTTTTCTTTCCCGGAATACCACTTGCACCTGGGGGGACAGATCGGCCGCGAACAGATCTGCGGCCCAAGGACTACTTTTTAGTTGGTCAGCCACGGTAATTGCGTCGTGCCGCCCCAAGAGAAGGCTCTATCTTCGCGTGCTCCTTTACACCGTCTTGGTCAAAGCGCTGCTCCAGCTGAGCACATGCTTCATCCAGTACCATGACAAGCTCTTGTCGCAGGTACTCGTCTACGCCGATGTCCGTTGTAGCGTCGGCGCCTTCAGAGAAGCGTGCCGGTGTCTTTTTCTTCCGGGGCATCGCGATGGGCTCCTCACAGCTGGATTTATCCACCTGGTGGCGGAGTCTGGCAATTACAGCCTCCGCCTGGTCACGCTGAGCGCGGAGCAGCTGGGAGGTTCCCCGCACGCTGCCCAGCAGGTCAGACACGCTGCAGGTGGCGCTCTGCAGCCGGCGGTTCAGGCGGTCCAGAGGAGCCAGAACGACCCGTGCCATGTGGATTGCGATCAACGTCGACCCTTTGCCGAGCTGTGAATGGAGGCCTGATGCCCATGCGGACATATTACTGCTGCCTGAAGACACCGCGTGCAGAGCACACAGCACATCATCATACTGGTCCAGAATAGCCTCCACCGCTGCTAGGCGGACCGTCCACCGAGTAGGACACAACGGTCGGAGCTTGCGCAGAGCACCTTCTCCTTCCTCGAAGCGGATGACAGCAAACTGCTCGCGGAACTTAATCGACTGGCTGAACAGTGAGCCGATCTCGTTCACCGTCTGCAACGCGTTCCGAATCAGCCTGGACGCGTCCGTGCTGTCTTTGGCCACCAGGTTGGCGCAATGAGCACCGCAGTGGACAAACAGAGCAGCCGGTTGAGCCTTCCGCAGGATTGCCTGTGCTCCGCCAAACTTAGCAGACATATTAGCGGCCCCATCAAAAGCCATGCCGCGCAGATGGCTTATCGGCAATCCCAATCGGCACAGGGCATCACTGATCATGTGAGCTAAGTCAGCTCCTGTGGTTGACTTAGGTCCAAAGAAACCAACAAACTCCTCATGAACACAAAGCTGATCCACGTACCGTAAACACACTGACTGCTGCTCGGTACCACTCTGATCCTGCGAACCATCAACTATGACGGAAAAGTGTCGGCAGCTCGAGTCTGTATCCGCAGTGTTGTCCTCTGGCTCGTTCAAAATCTCACCAATGATGCTGCGCACAATCTCGTGGCTTATCAGCCGCAGTATTTCGTTCTGACAGTCCTAGTGTGTGAAATTTTCCTTTCTTTTC
This sequence comes from Chirona hameri, assembly GCA_036785665.1. Classification (NCBI taxonomy): domain Eukaryota; kingdom Metazoa; phylum Arthropoda; class Thecostraca; order Balanomorpha; family Balanidae; genus Chirona; species Chirona hameri. Next base: position 57,086 of record JAXIVJ010001355.1, read on the forward strand.
AGCCAGCGCTCCAGCTCAGAACAGTCCGAGGCACGCAGTTGCAGCAACTGCATGAAATTTCCCTGGTTATCCTCGTGTCCTCGGAGGGCCAAACCTTGTTTCGCCAGGAACATAAGGCTGGTTATGATTTTCGTGAGACTGTCTCGTGCGATCTTCCTCTCTTTCTCATCTGCAGATTTCAGCGCCTCGGTCACGGAACGTCCCGTCGAGCTGTACAAAGCGTCCCGATGAGCCATGGACGCAGCATGCTCACGGAACTTGTCCCGCGCCTTTTTCCAGTTTCCGAATCCTGACCAGCTGAAGGCTGATTCTTGATGCCCTGTCGTTTTCCCAAGCTCGTGTTCCTTAGCGCAGTGAAAACACAGAACTTTCTGTCGCGCTGGGCAGTAGTGAAGCCATGGAAACAGCCTATACCACTCTGAGTTAAAACTCAGCTGCCGACCTTTCAGTTGCTGCTTCGGTATGGTGTCCGCGCGCGGCTGGTTGGGGATGGTGAGCTCGGCGATCCTCCATGGGGACGTATCACCAGAGGATCCAGGAAAGGATTCATCACCCTCATTTTCTGGAAAGGCGGGAAGGATGAATTATGTCAATGATGACAAAATGACAAGGAATAAATCCGTATCATTGCAGAAGTAAAACTGTCCTTTGTTACGATACGTTGCAGTATACTATCTCAATTTACGAGAGGAGTAAATGGGTATTATATTATCATCATATACAGCGGTGTCGATTTATGAAAATGATTGGGGGGCCCTAATGCTAACTTTATATATTTTAACTCCATTCCTACCATGCAACGCCATAGGAGTAATGTTAAAATTTGAAATTATTGGGGTGGTTCGTCCCCCCAATAGTATACAAATCGACATCGGTGATCATATAACATGTTAATATACGAGTGAAGTTATTTTAATAAAGTTAAAGTCTTAACCCGCGCGGCGCTGGGGGGGGGGGGTAAATTTTACCCCCCTCCCGGATTTTCTCCATAACTTGACAACTATGACAGATATCAAAGTGAAACTTACGGTAGCTTATGGTGCATCAATTCTACGTCTTCTGCCATTTTTTTTTTTAATTCGTGAAATTTTTTGGCAGATAATGACGTTTTAGTGACGTCATGCCACGTCATTTTTGGTGAAAAAAGTTAAATGTTTGAAAAATCGTAGAAAATAGCGTGTTACTGCAAATTGCAAATAAAAGGCGTCAAAAGAAGGGAAATGACATTGTCTTTGACATGGCTATCTCAGATTTGCAAAATTTTGAGTTTTTTGACCCCCAAAAATGCAAAAAACTGATTTTTTGGGAAGAATTTCCACAAAAGTTTTTTGTTTGAAGATTTTAAAAAAAAACGGAAGATATATTAGAGAACCGAGTATGAACGATATTCAAACCAAATTTCAAAGCAATTTCTTTATTTTTGACTGACTTATGGCTCTCTAAGAACAAGTAACTCATGGCGTCATTTTTTTTTAATTGCGTTTTTTGGCTTTTACTGACCAGATACAGACAAATAAATGCCACCACTGTATTTCTAAGACAAAACTAGTCTAGAAACATGCAATGTTTATTTAGATTAATCAATTTCAAATTTTGACCTTATTGTGACCTGACCTTGACCTGAGGACGATTATATGGTGTCAGGCTGTGAAAATGGCTGCTTCTATCGAATTATACGTGTAAAATAACCCATACAACATGTGTCGCATGGCTTTCGTAGACCTGTGACCTTGTGCGACCTGACCTTGACCTTCGCTTACAATTTCACTTTTACTTATGCGGGAAATGCATTATACACTCTGGAGCACTTTGTGAGATAATAGTTGCAATATAAGGCTTTGGATGGAAAGTATAGCCCAAGAACTCAAATACTTACATTTTACATTTGACCTGACCGTGACCTGACATGTGACCTTATTTTAAGAATTTCGAGTATGCATTCGATTCTTCTCGTTGAGAGCTTGCGATCGCCGCATTGCGCGTCTCGCTGCGGTTATTGGTTCGGAAGATACGAGGGGGGTAAAATTTACCCCCCCCCCCCCAGCGCCGCGCGTTCGGCTGGAGACCCCAGCGCCGCGCGGGTTAAAACACTAAATACATCACATTATTTTTTAGCCATGATCTTCTCACAGAGTAAGGACCTTCAAAAAAAAGGATGATTATTGATTCATATAATTGTATTAGTTTCCTATATCAATTTAAGGTATACAAGTATTAGCGATTTAAATTATTATGTACGAATAGATCGGATGACACTCATGTAAATCAAATATAATTAAGTGGAATCAAATTAAGTAGTGATGTAGGTATTAAGCGAAGCATATTCAATATTATCTCGTTATGCTGCTTGAAACTTCAATATAACAAACAACGCTAAGCAGTTGTAGCGCATTCACTCAAGTCGTCCTTAGATGCAGCGCCCTCTAGGCATAATTAATCAGCATCAAAGCGCCATCTACAATTTTCTGTCTGTTCAATTTCCGGTCGCCACCAGAGCTACAATGCGCCTGTTCCCGTCGCACCTCTAAACTCCTCCAAGTTGCTCCAGCTTGCTCCAGTTGTATCCTATAATACAGAGCAGTTGCAGTTGGAGCAGCTTAGAGGAGGTTAGAGGCGCCATGGAACAGGCCCAATGAGTGGACTATATCAAGATGAGACCTTTATCATTTCCCCCTTTAACATTTCAGTAACTGGCCACGCTTTTTACAATATTTCGAATCCTGATCTGGTCTCAGTGACATAAGTTATTACGGTTAAAAGATACATGAGCAAATCAGTCTCTACCGGGATTCGAGTTCGAGGGCAGAACCGTCCAGAACACTGTTTATAATGCTTACCGGAGGCCTGACGTGGTCGTTTTTCTGGATTTGGGAATGAAGAAGCGACCGCCGTTGGAGGGTTCCGCTGAGGTTCAGGAGATGGAGGTGAAGAGTCAGGTTCGAGTGGTTGAGGCGGGGATGATGGTGGCACCGGCACGGCCTACGAAGCAACATTTTTGTATTATTAAAAACATTGACATTAAAATTCTGGTCAGATACAAACTGTCAGTTCGAGACTCGAGAGGTACTCAATGGTGCACGCAGGATTCCATTTCGGGGGGGGGGGGGTCAGAGTCCTAAAAACGGGCCCCCTTGTGAGCGGGCCCCCACCCGTTTTTAGAAAACTTCGCGGATTTCGGTCACTTGTTTTTATTGATTTATTTCGCGAATCTCAACAGCATCCAACAGCGTTGGCTTTTGAGCGGGCCCCCTACAGCATGGGACCTGAGACTTTATAATCTTATTGTCAATGTCGTGTAAGGTGACTGCGTGTGCTACTGATGTGAGAATTTTAGGTGTGCGAAACTGATGTGCGTACCGGAACAACTGTCGAGAGTAAATTTGACGAAATGAGGTAAATGACACCAACACAAATTATATTTTACAGGTTAGGCAGGTTAGGCAGGTAAATGACAACAACAATAATTATATTGTAATGCGGCCGCACACTAGGCCATTCGGCGCGCGATATACTGCGACATTCCGCCTCGGAAAATCGCGTCGATACCGCTGAATATCGTTCTTGTTCCGGCGGATTCGGCGCTGTCTGCTCGCGAGATTCCGCCCCGCCGACCTACAGCATGTCGCAACCTGCGCCTACAGCCTGTCACAAGGTAAATTAATGATGGCCATTTTTCGACGAAGATGTAAGTTTAGAACCACGAAATTTTTACATAATAAATTTCACAGCGGCAAGAGCATGCTGTGCAAAATTTGTATCTCTGCCTTACATAGATTCGCCACTGTTAGCCTGATCAATTTTGTTGTCCGCGGCTCCGCGGCGTTCTGCCGCGGAAAAAAGCTCGTTCGAATCAGCTTTTTTCCGCCAGTCCGCAGATGGCCGGCCGACGACATTCGCCCGCGATTTTTTACGTTTCGGCTGACGCGAAGGCGGAAAGTCGCTAAAAATGCGCGGAAAGTCGCAGCAATATCGCGACCTCCGCGCGCCGAATGGCCTAGTGTGCGGCCGCCTTTACAGTTTAGGCAGGTTAAGCAGTCCGACCCCCGGTAGTTATGTCATTATCATCATCGTTGGGGGTTTAGTGCGCCTCGACTACGTCATTCGCGCCCACCATCATGCTGCCACAAGTTACCATAAACCATTTCCTGAAGCAACAATGGATAATGTACAAAATACGTATGAATATCAAATACGCCCATATCAAAAATTTGCAAGGATCGGGCCCTGTTGTGACCGGGCCTTCGTTTTGACCGGGCCCTATAACACGTATTTCCCAGCACCGGGCCCCTGCCTCGATCGGGCCTGACCAAGACCGGCCCCTACCAGAAACGGGCCCGCATCAAGAATATGCAAGGACCGGGCCCTGTTGTGACCGGGCCCATATCACGCCTTTGTCAGCACTGGGCCCCTGCCTCGATCGGGCCTGACCAAGACCGGGCCCCTACCAAAAAGGGCCCGTATCAAGAATATGCGAGGACCGGGCCCTGTTATGACCGGGCCTTCGTCCTGACCGGGTCCCATGCCTTTGCCAGCACCGGCCCCTGCCTCGATCAGGCCTGACCAAGACCGGGCCCCTACCAGAAACGGGCCCGTATCAAGAATATGCAAGGACCGGGCCCTGTTGTGACCGGGCCCCATATCACGCCTTTGCCAGCACCGGGCCCCTGCCTCGATCAGGCCTGACCAAGACTGGGCCCCTACCACCCTACCAAAAACGGGCCCGTATCAAGAATATGCGAGGACCGGGCCCTGGTGTGACCGGGCCCTCGTCCTGACCGGGCCCCATGCCACGCCTTTGCCAGCACCGGGACCCTGCCTCGATCGGAACTGACCAAGACCGAGCCCCTTCCAAAAACGAGCGCGTATCAAGAATATGCAATGACCGGGCCCTAGTTCTGACCGGGCCCCATATCACGCCTTTGCCAGTACCGGGCCCATGCCTCGATCGGGCCTGACCAAGACCGGGCCCCTACCAGAAACGGGCCCGCATCAATAATGTTCAAGTACCGGGCTCTCGTTCTGACCGGGTCCCATATCACGCCTTTGCCAGCACCGGGCCCCTGCCTCGATCAGGCCTGACCAAGACCGGGCCCCTACCAGAAACGGGCCCGCATCAATAATGTTCAAGTACCGGGCTCTCGTTGTGACCGGGTCCCATATCACGCCTTTGCCAGCACCGGGCCCCTGCCTCGATCAGGCCTGACCAAGACCGGGCCCCTACCAGAAACGGGCCCGCATCAATAATGTTCAAGTACCGGGCTCTCGTTGTGACCGGGTCCCATATCACACCTTTGCCAGCACCGGGCCCCTGCCTCGATCAGGCCTGACCAAGACCGGGCCCCTACCAGAAACGGGCCCGCATCAATAATGTTCAAGTACCGGGCTCTCGTTCTGACCGGGTCCCATATCACGCCTTTGCCAGCACCGGGCCCCTGCCTCGATCAGGCCTGACCAAGACCGGGCCCCTACCAGAAACGGGCCCGCATCAATAATGTTCAAGTACCGGGCTCTCGTTGTGACCGGGCCCCATATCACGCCTTTGCCAGCACCGGGCCCCTGCCTCGATCAGGCCTGACCAAGACCGGGCTCCTACCAGAAACGGGCCCGCATCAATAATGTTCAAGTACCGGGCTCTCGTTGTGACCGGGTCCCATATCACGCCTTTGCCAGCACCGGGCCCCTGCCTCGATCAGGCCTGACCAAGACCGGGCTCCTACCAGAAACGGGCCCGCATCAATAATGTTCAAGTACCGGGCTCTCGTTGTGACCGGGTCCCATATCACGCCTTTGCCAGCACCGGGCCCCTGCCTCGATCAGGCCTGACCAAGGCTATGTAAACCAGGTAGACCGCTCCGGCCGAAAAAGTGGCGACAACTCGTAATTTAGTTGCAACGACCCCGCAGCTGCTGTGACGCGGATGAGGGTCTCGCGGCCGGCCGGCCGGTCGCCTTCGTAGGGTTAACGCGTAGACCCCTCCCGCTTTTGTGTCGCTTGGTTCCTTTGTTTGTCGGCTGATTTGTAAACTTAAGATGTCTATCTACCACAAATTAAGCGTTGTATTGGGTGCCGTTGCGAAAATTGCAATCCGACCTAAACTTAAGTTATGGGCCGGAACAGTTTGCAGCCCGGTGATTCCGGCCGGCCGCGTACTCCCTCCGTTTTTTTTTCCCCGCTTGGTTCCTTCGTTTACCGGCCGATTGTTACACTTAAGATGTCTATATACCACAAATTAAGCGATGTATTGGATGGCTTTGGGAAAATCGCAATGCAACCCAATTTTTTTTTTAAAGTTATGGGCCGGCAAATTCCACTGACCGGCGATTCCGGCCGGACCACCGTACGTAAAACGCCAACGCGCACGTTCCTCCGGTGTGTGTCGCCTGATTTCTTCATTTGCCGACCTATTGTTACAATTATGATAACAATCTGTCACAAATTGAACGATGTATCTTATGCCGTTGAGAAAATTGTCATCGGACTCAAACTATTTACATTTTGGGCCGGCAAAGTTAACCGTCCTTTGGCTCACGATGGCAGACCGGACAGCCACCACATACAATACTCAACAGTAATAACACTCAAATAGTCTGAATTTAAATCATGCGGCCCATATTATGGCTAAGGAAAAATTGCACAAGGCTTACCTGATAAATAAAACAAAGTTGCTGATATATTAGAGTTGACAATTTGCGATGATAACGTCTGACAGTTCTTGGCAAAGGCCAAAGCATACCCACAAAATAGATATTCTCATCTTTTTTGACGAGTTTCATGAAAATATGATTAGATAAGTCGATTGTCAAATGCATTCAAGCAATTCAAAGTAACTGTTTAAAATTACACTTCCCGCCCGCGTCTCCGCACCACACCATCCCGCCCGCTCACCACGTCTCCAGCCGACGCCGGCCCACCAGGCGCCGCCATTGGCGGATCCAGAACGGTGGTGGTGGGGGAGGGGAACGTTTTTTGGGGGGGGATTCTAAAAAGTCTCACACAATTCTGAAAACTCATCGGATTTCGCTTGCTTATGCATTGATAGCTGATTTAAAACAAACTTTCCTTAGTAAAAGTTGCTTGGATTTTGTTCTATATCAGGAAATGTGTCAATTTTGCGCCGATTTCAGGTTTGTCTAGAAGTTTGTCGGGGGGAGGGGCATGGCCGCCATACCCCCCCCCCCCCCCCCCTGGATCCGCTAGTGGGTGCCGCGGCGAGACGCAATGTGTTTTTGCCTGTGGAGACCAGTGCAGAAAATCCGAGATCTTTGGTCACAGCCCAGTCACGGCCATGGCATGAGCTGGCAAGTCACAGCTTTAGTCACGGCGCTGCAATGCTAACCCTATGGCGCTGGACTTGCCAGTCACAGCTTCAGTCACGGCCGTGACCAGGTCTGGTGGGACCAGACCTGGTCACGGCCGTGACTGAAGCTGTGACTGGCAAGTGACGCTGGACGCTGGGACGCTGGGACCAGAATTCTGCAACTCTAGTTGCCTGGCAACGCACGCGCCACGGCGCTGTACGTGGCAGGAGCTCTCCCTGCCACGTAAGTCGTGCGGTCACTAAATAGTAAATACGTCGCGTTACATCGCATCATAATTAATTGACCTTTCACATATACATTTGTATAACTCTAAACTTTTCTCAAACTAGAAAAAATCCTCGAAAAGCTCCTAGACACCCATGCCCTCCGCACGGCGCCATGCAATTAAAGTTACGTAAGCAAATGATGTTCGGCTATTCTGACCCTCATTCTCGTCATCAGCCGTCGACCAATGAGCGTGGAGAGTGTCAGACGCTGATTGGCCAAAAAGCTGTTGGCAGCAAAACCTGGCTCATGAGCAGATGCGTGAACAAGACCAAGCTGCGGACGTTCCTAATATTTGTCGCCCTTTTTCCCCATGTTAAATAGGCGGAGCGGACCCCCTGGGCCTGACCAAGACCGGGCTCCTACCAGAAACGGGCCCGCATCAATAATGTTCAAGTACCGGGCTCTCGTTGTGACCGGGTCCCATATCACGCCTTTGCCAGGACCGGGCCCCTGCCTCGATCAGGCCTGACCAAGACCGGGCCCCTACCAAAAACGGGCCACTCAGAAATACGGCCCCTCAGAAATTTCGGGGGGGGGGGTCAGCTGACCCGTTTGACCCCCCTGTGTGCACCACTGGAGATACTCTAAGGGTACTATAAGAATCCTCAGTCATTAACTAGTGATTCTTCAAATCAAATGTGAGCTAGTTATATAAATGACGAGTAACGCATTGGCACTTAGCAGATAGGTACTAAAAGACTACCAGAACCTGACCGAAAAACAACAAATACCTACGCCTTAACAAATTGAAGCTGGTCAGTCCTGCAGCTGCTACCAAGCATGCAAGAAGGAATAAAATAACATGTTATTGACCTTATCACAAACTAGAAAACTTACATGATCTATGTGGGACATTTTCCATTGATTGTGATCAATTGTGCCTTTGCATACCTGATGCCACACAATACATTTTCGATTTATTATGTACCAACCTTTTTTAAAGAAGTTTCTTATATCCATATTTATTTCAACCACGGTTAAAACACGTGGGAAAGAAAAGACTAAAGAGGCAAATGTGGTAGGGACAGGCACAGAACAGACAGACTCCATTTTGTATTAGGAAACAGTTCACAAAGTGTGCCGTAAACAACCAACAGTCCATTTCGCGCCATGCCTCATGTCTTCTGCTGTCGAAACGCTGTTTAAATTGCTGCTAAATTCCCTTCAAAAGGGAAAAAAATCAAAAGGGGAAAAAGGCCGAGCACATGCTTTTCCAAACGCATACGATATTGAAAAAATTCATTGTTTCCGAGTGAAGTGCAGATAAATGCCTGGGGAGACTGTCCAAAACTGGAGGGGATAATCCCCCCCAGCCGTTAGACTGGGGGGGACGGTGTCCACCCGTCCCCCCCCCCCCCCCCTGTGGCGACGCCCCTGAACACAGCTGTCATGTTTATCAACCGATTTTAACGCAACTAATGGGGATCGATAGAGAATGAAATGGAAATTAATATGTGACGATGAATTTTTAAAATTCAAAAATCCTAGGCGTGTGCAGGGCACTCAATATGGTAAATGCGAAATAAAACCATTTTTTATGTTATTTTATATAAATGAAATGGTGACATAAGAAAAACCAGTTATTGAACATATTTTTTGCCATAGGCGGTACCAGGTCAGTGCAAAGGGAAGTCAAATAGGAAAAAACTAGTAACCGCAGGCAAGTTGCTACCCAGCACTATAAATGAGTTACTGATCGTAGATAGTTCCTTTTTGCATATTGTACTTCATCATAGGCGTATCCAGGATCCAAACTGTGGAGGCGCAAGGCCTTTTGATAGGTATAGTATCTGCTATTATGATACTAACTAGTCAACAGTGACAACAGTTTCACCAACAACTTCAATTCACATTGCTTACCCCCCCCCCCCTTTTACCCTACCTGGGCCCTGTTTCACCAAGTGAATATATTCCTTTTCGGTGCCGTACATATTCACTTTTGTCATACTATGACATATTCTGTTTTACCAAATGCCGTACTGGAATACTTATGCCATCCAAAGTATGACAGCCAAAGTACGGCATTTTTGGAATATATTCCATTTCGACCGGCCGATTTACTTCTTTAGCCAGCTGATTGCCGAGTTTGCTTACATTCAAAGTATGCCAGTTTTAGTGGCATACTTTGGATCCTCAGCGCCAAGCTCAGTGCGGGTTATATTGCTATTGAATCATCAACGGATAGATTGGTCAGCGCATTTTAGTGGCATATTTATTGTTTTATTATTCATTGTTGTGTCGTTCGTTTTTTGCATTTTCAACTGTTCCTGTTGGTGTTTTTTGCTGGCATCTGTTTTGAGCATCGTTGTTCTGAAGAATGGAAGGTGAAGTTGAAGCTGGTGAGGCCATGTTGGGCCTATTCGTAGAAAACGCGTTTTCAACCACGTTCAAACGGTGATGCAGATTTGTCCGCGGATAACTATTTAGGTGAGATATACTTACTTAGAAATTGCATAGAAAGGACGGTAGATATAGAAAGGACGGTAGATATAGAAAGGACGGTATTTCGTATGTTGGTCGTAATACAAGTTTCGGAAGGTCTTTCACTGTGTATGTATTTAACCGCATATCTAAAAAAGCGGAGCGGACGAGACTCGAACCCCCCACCACCAGATCTTAGTCCCAGCGCCCTATCACTTACGCCATCACAGCACCCGTGGGCCGGCTGCTTATTTAATAAATAATCCAAATCAACCTGATGAGTCTACATTTCCATGGCAGCAGAATCAGCAAATGAAAACAACGTAACTACCTAGCTCTCAATTATTCCAATATAATGCTGGAAACGAAATATTGCGGAGAATAGTGTGCGTCTGCCACAAAACTCACACAAGAAAATTGTATCTTAATTTATGTGCTAATCGCGACAAGCTGCGGTCGCCAACACATATTTGTCAGAGCATGATACACACGGAAGATATCTTCAAAGAATATTTATTTTCAAGTTACAAAAACGCTAAGCATCTCGCTCGAATATGATTTTTGTTTCGATCTGCTATCCTCTGTTAAACTGCTGTCGCAGTCATAGTAAATATAAAACACACGCAATCTCCACACTGCACAGCTTGTTACCCGACGCCACCACGCTGTTTCTTCAGCAAATGTTTTCCGCAGTTTATCTTCATAGCTTTTTGTTTTCATACTTCGGACCAAGGCCGTACTTCGGACTGATGGCAAGTCGTTCCGCGTTCGTGTCGCACAATGGCGAACGTGAACTTCTCCACTTGCAAAGTCACCGGCGGTTGACTCTTGCTCTGGCGCTGAAGGCATTCGCTTAACAATTACCTTAGCGAATAAAACAATCTAAATTTTAACGTCAATCATAAAAAACAACAGGAAACCATTTAAGTTTCATAGGTAGTAGCTAACAGCCATGAAATTACACCAGGCACGGTAAAGCCGGCGACGAGATTGTTTGTTTACATTGTCGGCCTTGGAATGCCGGCGCCGCGTGAATCATTCCAAGAAAATATAAATATAAGTACAAGTCCTTTGAAAACCATGTAATTATATATAAATGAAAATATAAATCAATATCAAAATATTAATATATATCAAAAATATAGATAAACATATATTTTCCGTTATTTACGTCTGCAGACGGAAAATATAGTACCGCCCGCTAGCCAATCAGCGCGCGGCTCTGAGTGCATGCGCGAATATTTCTCTTTGAATATATTCCCTACGGCAAGTAATATATTACCGTGGTGAAACAGAATAGTATTACTGTCATACTTTGGATGCCGTACTTTTCGGAAGTACGGCATGAATATATTCACTTGGTGAAACAGGGCCCTGGACTCGCCTATTATCTTATAATCGTTCGTAGAGTACCCTGTGGTGCATGTTTAATTCTAAAACTGCAGTATGTTATGTCATTGTAGGCCCATGCATCTTAGTTTCCTTGCAATAATATGACCCCCTTTCTTCCATTCCTGAGCGCGCCTCTGCAAAAAAATATTTAATTTCCTCTCCTGGCCTCATATGTGCATATATCATTATAAACTAACCGTGTATTGTGCTGTAATCGCTAGCATGTCGTCATCACCATGCCAGTCATCTCCCTTGTCATGTGCCTGAACACGCCCCTGCAACTCTATATGTAATAAATTATGCAAATAATGGAAGGAGAAGCTATCTTTTACATCTTGACAGCTATAAATACCCCTTACATCGCTCTATTGGTTTCCCGCCAAGCATTGCATACTTCCTGGAAACACCCCCCCCCCTTTACAAGCCCCTGAAACCGCCTCTGTCATGCATTTTTTTATGATATTTCATTAACATCAACTAATTTGCACTTGTTGCAATCACCGTAAACCGATGTAACTCCTTCATACTTGAGACAGTTAGGAAGAAACTGTGAAGATCGCATTTCCGTGTTGTTGTTTTTTTTGGGGGGGGGGGGGGGAGGGGGGCCTTTCGACGCTTGGGAAGGGGCCCTTTCAACGCTCGGGAAGGGGCCATTTCGAGGCGCCCCCCCCCCCCCTGGACGAAATCCTGGCTACGTGCCTGGCCTGACATGTAGACATACAATTAAGTGTGATTCGACAACTTTCAAAAAGGTGGGACAGTCCCTTTAAAGCTACTTTTTTAAACCTATCTGAAAGCAACTGTGCCAATGCATATTAGCGCATAAATACAAATCCTGCGCAGTATATAACTATCAATCTTGCACGAGCTCTTGTAACGTCTCCAACTAACCAATGGTGTCATAGACAGTACTGCCCAATGCCCTATATACTGTACTGCTCATTGGTCTTCCTGCTTGTGTGGAGCATATAATGTCGACCAATGAGATGAGCGGCCTAGATGCTAGACTGTCTGCTGGCCGTCAGTCCCAGCTATCCGCCGACCGCCGGTCCCAGCTGTCCGCCGACCGCCGGTTCCAGCTGTCCTCCGACCGCCGGTCCCAGCTGTCCTCCGACCGCCGACCGCCGGTCCCAGCTGTCTTCCGACCGCCGGTCCCAGCTATCCGCCGACCGCCGGTTCCAGCTGTTCGCCGACCGCCGGTTCCAGCTGTCCTCCGACCGCCGGTCCCAGCTATCCGCCGACCGCCGGTTTCAGCTGTCCTCCGACCGCCGGTCCCAGCTGTCCGCCGACCGCCGGTCCCAGCTGTCTGCCGGCCGCCGGTTCCAGCTGTCCCGCCCATGGTCGCTTTTGTCATGATGTTGCAATGGATGCCGCCCAGCGCGTTATGAGAACTCCTACCGTTATGTTGGACATCTGTACGTTTGTCTGTACTTTGTGTGACAGTGGAAAGAATATGAAACATGTTGTTAATGTTTTTTTAATGGCGGGCGGATCGTTGGCCTTTTATCAGTCGAAATTACAAACCAGCTGGGTTTTTTTCTCGCAAAAGAGGCAACGAAGAGCAAACGTTTTCCGGCCCATCTCGATAGTGCTACTTGCAGGTTTTACCCCCTATACCAAACCTTATTCGCGCAAAAAATAGTTTGAAATAGTCTATCGTCACTCTTTATCAGGGTAATATAACATCCTCTTTATATTCTCCTATCATACATCGGAAACAGTCACGTCTTTTTCCGGGACAACATATCCTCTGAAGAAGTCACTTGGGAACCCTGTTAAAATGTAAATATTCTTATTGCGTTTCTAATGTTTTATTTTGGCGTCGACTGCAGGTGTGTGCATCTAGGGCAGGAGGGGCAGCTTTACATCGCCTCTACATGTCCAATGCAACCGACAGCGGTGCCCTTTTCGGCCACTGACGGTACAAGGAAAGAGGAGACTTAAGGAAATAGTTCACCTTCAACATGGGGTTTTGAACTGAAATAGCAGTTTTGTAGCCCGTGTTGAGAAATCCTTATCTGGAACTTTTCTTGGCTGAAAAGACTCTCCAGCCGAAGATATGACTTTTTGGCGAAGGAATGCGGCGCACATATGATATACCGTACCGTCTGAACCAGGGGCGGATCCAGGGAAACTTTTCGGGAGGGGCACATCATACTTCAAGGGGCCCTCGAGCTGAAAAGGGCCCTGGGCGTTTTTGCGAGTCTGAAAGGGCCTCCAGTCGGTCTGAGTGTATTTTCAGGTAGGAGAAAGCCCTTGACAAGCCTAAGAGGGCCATCGTCAGGCCTGAGAGTGCCCTATGCAGGGGCGTCGCCGACAATTTTTAAGTGGGGGGTCGGCTGAAATGAGAGAGAAAAAATGTAACCACATTTGTTCTGCGTGTATTTAAGCCTTTGCAACATTTGTAATGTCAGTGGATTTTCATGTTACAGTAGGTACTTGTTATTTAGCGCCGCCAAGCGCAGAAAAATTATTACAGGTTGGCCTGATAAAACCCAGAATTACAGGCGATGGACCTTGTAGAGGATAAGAAGCTAACATTGTATTAATTCAATTAAGCGTTACGACGAACCGAAGACGATGACTATGGCTTCGTTATGATGATGGCCACCGACAAGGGCGCCGCCACCTTCCGAAAGTTGGGGGGGGGGGGGGGGACGGAGGCATTCTGAAGTCGATTCTTGCCATGCAACGTCCATGGGCGTAATGTTAAAATCAGAAAATGTTTGGGGGGACATGTCCCCCTGTCCCCCCTGTGGCGGAGCCCCTGGCCACCGATGTGACGCCGCGAAGCGGCGTGAAAAATTGCATTTTAGGTCGTGGAAAACGAAATTGTAATATTCGAACCAGACCGTGAGTGGAGCCAAGCCTCAAGTAACCCCTTTTCCTGGTTGCATATCTCGGTATGATGCAAAATATTGAAATGAAGGTGGTTTTTCATATACATTAGCTAGCCTCGAATAGTAAATCACGATGACCGGTGGCAGTCAGCGCTCAATAGTATATATGATAATAATAACTGTATATGCATATGTACCGAACTGTAACAAACAACTGGTAACAGTGCAAATGGTTTCGAAGCAGCAAGAAGCAAAACGACTTTTCCGCGCATAAATGGTCCCTGTGGATCTGTAGGAGCCTGAGGGAAGATGGCTTGGAAAGATGGTCCTGGCTTGGCCCCACTATTAGCTCTTCCAGGTCCAGCAAGTTGGGCACCGCTGGAGCAGCTTCCGCGGGTGCCGATGCCCGTGTCTCTGCGTTCGCATCCCCTTTTCGGAACTCGGCAGACTAGCTAAACATGTATCCCGCTTAACCCTATTTGTAACAGGGGGGGGGGGGGGGATTCCGCCCCCCCCCCCCTCATGTTTTTCGCAGATATCTCCAGAACGGCTGGGAGCAGGCACATGACATTTTTGGAATTTTCCTAGAATTGAATTCCGCATTTGGAGTCAAAATTTAGAGTTCTTAATCTGAACAGAGGCGGTTCCAGGGCACGGTTTTGGGAGGGTTCGGCGGCGATATTTGGCGATAATACGGAAATGCGATCTTCACGGTTTCTTCCTAACTACCTCAAGTGTGAAGGAGTTACATCGGTTTACGGTGATTGCAACAAGTGCAAATTAGTTGATGTTAATGAAATATCATAAAAATTGCATGGCAGAGGCGGTTTCAGGGGCTTGAAGGGGGGGGGGGGTCCAGGAAGTATGCAATGCTCTGCGGGAAGTAAATAGAGCGATGTAAGGAGCATTTATAGCTATCAAGATGTAAAAGATAGCTTCTCCTTCCATTATTTTAATAATTTATTACATATAGAGTTGCAGGGGCGTGTTCAGGCACATGAAAAGGGGGGTGACTGGCATGGTGATGACGATATGCCAGCGATTACGGCGCAATAGACGGTTAACTTATAATGATATATATGAGGCCAGGAGAGGGAATACAATCATTTTTGTTGCAGAGGCGCGCTCAGGAATGGAAGAAAGGGAGTCATATTATTGCAAGGAAACTAAGATGCATGGGCCTACAATGGCATAACATACTGCAGTTTTCGGATGAAACGCGTCACAGGGTACCCTACGAACGATTATGAGATAATAGGCGAGTCCAGGTAGGGTAAAAAGGGGGGTAAGCAATGTTAATTGAAGTTGTAAGTGAAATAGTCACTGTTGACTAGTTAGTATCATAATAAAGACATAAAGACATAAAAGAAAAGTGCAACAAAGAGCCTCTTGGGCCCATCCGAGGTTGCACCCCACCCCCCCCCCCCCCCTCCACCAGTCTCGCCCCTTCAAATCACCTTACTCTACCTGCATAAAAGAAGGCTAATCCCACGAGTATTTATGAACTAATCCCTTCTCTGTAAAGTATTTATCTAATCTAATTTTGAAGGAAGCAAGTGTCACTGCATCAGCGACATCCCCTGGTAGCATATTCCAATGTCCTACAACCCTTCTACTGAAAAATGACTGTCGTAGCCTAGTCCTACTTTGTTTCATAATGAGTTTATGCTGATGACCTCTACCTCGATTTTCCCTATTGAACTCAAACATACCCTTTAAATATCCAGAATGCTGACTATTTACAAATTTGAAGACTTCAATTATATCTCCTCTTAGCCTTCTATATCTAAGTGTAAACATACCCAATTTTTTAATCTATCTTCATAAGGTAAACTACCAAGACAATTCACCATTTTTGTTGCCCTTTTTTGAACTCTTTCTAACAACCAGCAATCTTTCTCATATGTTGGAGACCAGGCTTGTACACAATACTCCAAATGTGGTCTAACGTATGCACAATACAGTTTTGTTATTACCTTTTCACTCTTGTAGGAAACATTTCTGTTAATGGCCCCTAGCATTCTAAGTGCCTTTTTCCTAGCTTCTACAACCTGGTCTGACGCTGATAGTCTATTGTTTACCACGACACCTAAATCTCTTTCCTTTTCAATCTGCTCCATTTTCTGCCCACCCATTTCATACCTATGTTTACTGCTAACCCGTCCAGCGTGCATAATCTTACATTTACTCAAATTGAATTTCATCTGCCATGCTTCAGACCACTCAACTAGCTTGTCCAGATCTGATTGAAAAACATCCTGATCATGTTTTCCTCTAATAATCCTGACAACTTTTAGATCGTCTGCAAATTTCAAGACTTTGCTGTCTATACTGTTCTCAATTGCATTCACAAATATTATAAAAAGCAATGGGCCCAGGACTGAGCCCTGTGGAACACCACTGAGAACCTCCTTCCATTGTGATTGGTACCCATTCAATATAACCCTTTGCTGGCGTCCTGAAAGCCACGTTTCTATCCAATCCAGAATCTTGCCCCTGATCCCATGCATTTTAAGTTGCAACCCCAGTCTTGTATGGGGGACTTTGTCAAATGCTTTACTGAAATCAAGAAAAGCTACATCTAGCTGTTTACCCTGATCAAAGCTATCTGTTGCAACATCCAAAAACTCCAGAAGATTAGTTAAACCAGAACGGCCCTTCCTAAAGCCATGCTGTGTATCCTTGATGAGTTCATTTTGCTCCAAGAATTCAACAATCTTATCTTTGATGATTGATTCAAGCACCTTGCAGACTAATGAGGTCAGACTAACCTGTCTATAGTTTTCCTCTTTACTTCTATCTCCCTTTTTATGAATAGGAACAACATTTGCTCTTTTCCAATCAAGTGGAATTTTACTATCTGCGAGTGATTTAGAAAATATTATGGCTAATGGAACCGACAACTCCCTTTCAGATTCTCTTAAAAGTCTAGCATGGATTTCATCAGGTCCTTCTGCCTTGTTAGGCCTTACTTTCTTTAGATATTCTAGAACAAGTTCACTACTTATGCCACCTAGCTCTCCTATAGTCTCTTCTGTCTCTAGCTCAGGCTGAAGTGCTGCAATACTACTCTGGTCCTCGATAGTAAAGACAGATTGAAACTGATCATTAAGCACTTCAACCATTTCACTGTCCTTGCTAACTAACACATCATCTACCTTAAATGGACCTATATTTTTGGAAACTGTACTGAACTTATAAAAACTGAAGAACTTCTTACTATCTGCATTACAATGTCTAGCTAAATCAAGTTCCTTTGCCCTTTTAGCTGCTCTGACCTTTTTCTTAACTGAATTTCTTGCATTCTGGTAGGCCTTCCGATTTATATCTAGTGAAGATCCCTTCAAAATGCCAAATGCACTTCTTTTAGCTTGTATAGCACTCCTTACTTCTGGGGTAAGCCAAACTGGTTTGCCCTTGGTTCTGTTACGTTTGTGCCTGAGGGGTATATGCCGATTTTGAATTTGGCTTAATCTAGCTTTGAAAACATTCCAGGCCTCACATGCATCTAAACCTGCCAACTCAACGTTCCATTTTATCTGTGCGAGGTCATTTCTAATACCATCAAAATCAGCCCGGCTGAAGTTTGGAACCATAATAAGGTTATCTTTGGGCCTCATTTCTGATGAGATATTGAATTTAACCATATTGTGATCACTGGTTCCTAGACCTGCACAAATACTTATGTCACTAACTAGATCACTGTTGTCTGAGAATACAAGGTCTAGAATGGAGCAATGTCTGGTTGGCTCTGTTACAAACTGATGCATGAAAAGCTCCTCTTCAAAGATGTGCCTATACAACCTACACTCATTTGTTTCCTCTGCTATACTTTCGTATCCTCTTAAGTTAAAATCTCCCATAATAAGACACTGAGCCCGAAAGTTCCTACGTATTTCCTCACAAATATCTTGGTCTGTTTCAGCTTGGGAGTTCCTTGGAAGATTCCCTGGTCTGTAAAATGCACCTATCCTCAACCTTCCTCTGTTTCCTGTACCAATTTTAATGTCAAGCCAGATTGATTCTACTTCTTTTACTTTACTAGAATCATCAACTATGGTAGTGCAGTACAAGCTATTTACATATACAAACACTCCGCCCCCCTGCCGTGATTCTCTGCAGTATGAGAACATGTTATACCCTTGTAACTCGAAATCCTGTAGCCTATCCCTATTATACCCCTCACTAACCCATGTCTCGGTTACACAAATTATATCAGGCTTTTCAAGGGCAACATAACACTCAAACTCATCAAATTTAGACCTAATACTTTGGGCATTCAGCAACACACATGTGATCTTATACTTTGAGCTGACTCTACTAATTCTGAGGGAATTATGATCTACTGTCCTATTCTGACATGAACTTCTACCAATGCTTACTTCCTGATGCCCTAGTACTAGCGTCCCCGAACCCCCCTCCTACCTAGTTTCCCTGAATGACACTTCTGTAGGCATCTCCCAAAGCCCTTGCCCCCTCATCCGATAAGTGAAGCCCATCCTTCATATAGTACCTACGCCACTCATAGAACTGATCCCATAAGTCTACATAACTAAGCCCCATAGCTGAACATAAGTTCTGAACTGAGCTGTTCACAGACAGAGCTCTCGAGTACCACTCCTCACTGGCTCCACAGCGAGGGAGGATGCCAGTCACAATGACTGGTGTCCTGGACTCCTTCAACCTCTGCAGCAGGCTCCGGTACTCCGCTACTATTCTAGCGGATAATATACTTATCAAAAGGTCTTGCGCCTCTCCAGTTGGATCCTGGATGCGCCATGATGAAGTACAACATGCAAAATGGAACTATCTACGATCAGTAACATATTTATAGTGCTGGGTAGCAACATGCCTGCGGTTAATATTTTTCCTATTTGACCTCCCTTTTTCACTAACCTGGTACCGCCTATGGCGAAAAATATGATTAATAACTGTGTTTTCTAATGGCACAATAACATACCATATCATTTATTAAAAAAACATACAAAAATAGTTTTATTCCGCATTTACTTCACCCCCATAGAAAAGTGCAACAAAGAGCCTCTTGGGCCCATCCGAAGTTGCACCCCCCCCCCCCCCCCCCTCCACCAGTCTCGCCCCTTCAAATCACCTTACTCTACCTGCATAAAAGAAGGCTAATCCCACGAGTATTTATGAACTAATCCCTTCTATGTAAAGTATTTATCTAATCTAATTTTGAAGGAAGCAAGTGTCACTGCATCAGCGACATCCCCTGGTAGCATATTCCAATGTCCTACAACCCTTCTACTGAAAAATGACTGTCGTAGCCTAGTCCTACTTTGTTTCATAATGAGTTTATGCTGATGACCTCTACCTCGATTTTCCCTATTGAACTCAAACATACCCTTTAAATATCCAGAATGCTGACTATTTACAAATTTGAAGACTTCAATTAGATCTCCTCTTAGCCTTCTATATCTAAGTGAAAATATTGAGTGACCTGCACACGCCTATGATTTTTGAATTTTCCAAAGTGATCGCCATATATAAATCATAAATCTCCATTTCAATCTATCGATTCCCAGATTGGTTGTGTTACAATCGGTTGATAAACATGACAGCTGTGTTGGATGATATATAACACTAAAATTTGTAGTTTTTGCCCCCCTGTTGCCCCCTATCAAAAATGTCGATTTTTTTTAGAAATGTAGATCGTGATGAGGGGAACCAAACGCCGTTTGATTTTTGAAAATCGGATGGGTAGATCTCGAGATCTCCTGGGGGCAAAATCCGCCCCCCCCCCCCCTGTTACAAATAGGAGTAGCCAGGAGCCTGTTACAAATAGGGTTACAAGTTAATATTTTATGAAGAGAGTGGGACCTGGGGTCAGCAATTACCGCCAATAGCCTCTGCCAGACATTTAATGGAATTAATTTTCCCATTTTCCAAATTTGTATAAGCAATTGCGAAACTTGTGTTATGCCGCGAAGCGTCGCGAAATTTTCCCGTTTTTAAACTTTGGAATAATAGCGGGATTTTGACTGTTGCAAAGGAAATTTTTACGATAAATTGTTAACTTTCCCCGAAAAAAAGTGTGTGCGTTCGGGGGGGGGGGGCGGTCGACCCCCCACCTTCTGAGAGTTGATGTCCGGACCCTCTCCTTCCCGACCCCCCGTCGGTGACGCCCCTCACCCTGTCAGTCTTGTAGGGCCCTTGCAAGACTTGAGAGCGCCCTATGCTGGTCTGGAGGATCACTGGTAGGTTTGAAAGGGCCCTCGGTCGTGCTGAGAGGGTCCTGTGCCGGTGTGAGAGGGCCCTAAGGTCGGTAAGAGAAGTCCCTCAGTCTCTTTGAGTGTACTATCGATGGGCCTGAGAGGGCCCTGTCTAAGCCTGAGAGAGCCATTGCCAGACTTGAATGGCCCTCCGTCCGTTTGAGAGAGCCATTGCCAGGCCTGAAAGGGCTCAGACCAGGCCTCTGGCTCAGGCGGGCCCAAATGGCTCGCCTGGTGTCCGGTATAGGGTCCTCTGTCGCCTAGTAAAGGCCCTCTCAGACCGGCTTAGGACCATCTGAGGCCTGGAAAGGATCCTCTCAAACAGGCGCAGGCCCTTTTCAGGTCCGTCAAGGGCTATTTCTGACTAATGTAGTGTCCAGGGTTGTGCTTGACTCCGAGTCGCTGAGTCAAATTTGACTCAAAACTGACTCAACTCAACTTGAATCAGAGTCGAGTCGCTTAAGAAAAATAGGGACGCAACTTGAGTCAGAGTTGAGTCACATGGATGTCGCTTGAGTCAAAGTTGAGTCGCCTGGATGCTGCTCAAGTCAAAGTTGAGTCGATTCATCTTCTTACGAGTCAGAGTCACATCTGACGAGCAAAACAAATCCTAGCAACTAAATAATCAAGGCGTCCAAACAATGTTCTATAGTGTGAGAGTGTGAGTTTTGGGTGTTTTTCAAACCCACTGAAAGGGCTCTCCCGAGCGTTGAAAGGGCCCTATTCCCGATCATTGAAAGGGCCCAGCAGACCCTCTGACCTGCACATGGGACCTTTGAACTTCCCAGGGGCCCTCTGGTCTGTCCAGGGACACTCCAGCCTGCTTAGGGACCCTTTCGACCTGAAAGGGACTGCGCTGGCTGCTTTGTCGCCCTGCCGACATGCCCAGGGGCCCTCCGGCCTGCCCAGGGGCCCTCTATGCTGTCTAGGGGCCATTCGGCATGTGCAGGGCTCTTCTGACTCGCCCAGGGGCCCTTTCGGTCTAGCCAGGATCCCTCTGACCTGGACAAGGGCCCTTTGAACTTCCATGGGGCCCTCTGGTCTTTCAGAGAGGGCCCTGTTGGCTCTTAGGACCTCTGAAGTGCTCTACACTCTCTAAAGACCACTTTGCGTGGTCTCTTAGAGAGCCCATGATACCGCGCTTCGCGCGGTATCGTCGGCCCTTTTCGGCGCGCTACGCGCACCGAAAAGGGCCCTCCTCAGATGTTTCGGGAGGGGCACGTGCCCCCTGTGCCCTCCCCCTGGATCCGCCCCTGGTCTGAACTGTGCCAGCACTGCATGGAGCATGCGCAGACCAATAACGCACACCATAAAATTAATAATGTACAACCTTTTGTCCTGAATTGGCGCGATGTAGGACCATTTTTGGAAAGAAAAAAAGAAACTGTATTAAAAAATATAATAAAATCGTGTTCTGAAAATTTTCCGAAGGTGAACTATTTCCTTTAAAATAGTTACGTTCACACACCAACTTCCACCGACTCTCCTGACACGGCAAAATATGAGGTTCCATTTCCCCAAGAGGCCAAGAGACAATCCAGGCTATGCATCTTACTGTGTTGGGCTCGTTTTGGCGCAGGGCCCCTTTTCGTAAAAATATGCCCCTCCAACCGAAAACCGGTGGCACACCGGTCCTGGCTGAACACCCACGGATGTTTTTACAATTCTCCACCTATGCTGTCAGCGTGTAAAAAGTAATAACCCATCTATCCTTGACGCAAAGCACTGTACGCACTGCAGATGTGTGAGCGCAAATTGACCCGGAGTCGGCGCGCCCTAAAACCCCAATAAACAAACTTATCTGTTCCGCACAATATTGGTACGTGGGGTTAGTAACGTGAGAATGTCCGGGAAATTATTGTGTCATAGTATATCAATAGGTAGGCAGGCCATAAAGGAGCAGCTCAGTAAAATACATAGTCATCGACACCTGGGTCCCCAACAGCTGAGAAAGACACTTGACTGGCACAGGACTTGTGCTTGCCTTTAGACGTATCTTCTTGTAGCTGTCCATTCGGCACCTGACCATGGATACCTGACACCCGAAAAGATCACCTTCACCTCCGATAAATGAGCGAAACACCGAAAAGATCACCTTCACCTCCGATAAATGTGCGAGACACTTCTTGAATTACCCGCCCGCGTGGCGCTCAAGCCGCCCATCGCACCGCGGCCGCAAGCCAATAGCACCGCCGACCCCTGCATACGTCACCGCCGGGACGCCCCGCCCTCCGAGCCAGGCCTATTGGCCACTATAGAGGTGACACCCCCTGGTCTGGACACGCCTTTTGTATTTAGATTAATCAATTTTAACATTTTACCTTTTTGTGACTTGACCTTGACCTAAGGGCCATTATATGGGGTCAAGTTGTGAAAATGGTCGCTACTATCGAATTATACATGTAAAATAGCCGATATAACATGTATGGCTTTCGTAGAACTGTGACCTTTTGTGACCTGACATTGACCTTTGCTTCCAATTTCACTTTCGCTTATACGGGAGATGCATGATACCTTTGAGAGCACCTTGTGCGATAATGGTCGCTATCTAAGGCTTTGGATGGAAAGTATCGCCCAAAAGCTAAAATACCTTAAGTTTGACCCTTTGACCTGATCTAACCTGACACGTGACCTCATTTTAAGAATTTCGGGTCTGTAATATATTCGTCTCCATGAGGGATTTCGATCGCCGTCTTGCGCGTCTCGCTGCGGTCATTGGTTCAGGAGATACGAGGGGTCAAATTCCCCCCCCCCCCCCCCAGCGCCACGCGTTCGGCTAGAGACCCCAGCGCCGCGCGGGTTAAAAACTCTTTAAAAGAAGAGATTTTCCAGCAAGGAACCCAACAAGTTGAAAAATGCTATTCTCCAGCTCTGAATCTCACAACTTGCTCAACCAACTTTCTTGAAAACGCTTCTGCCATGACCGCAACCAAATTCATGTTTTTTTCTCGCAGGGGCGTAGTCACACCATTTTGAGTGGGGGGGGGGGGGGTAGGGGGCAGGTGTTTAGGAGGCAGCCAGGTGTTTCCCCCCCCCCCCCCCCACTCCCATAGGACTGATGTTATGCTAATCATGCTAATCTGGGGGGAAGCGATCCTGGGGGTCCGCGACCGACCGACCGCCGACCCCCCCCCCCCCCCCCCCCCTCCCCGTGGCGACGCCCCTATTTTCGTTTGCATCAGGTTTCTTATACAGAACCTCGATAACAAAGGGCAAAATAAGGGTAGACATGAGTATATAAGTGTGATGTTTGCAGAATTTTGCAAAACAAACTCACACTTTCGATGTCTTATATGAAAATAAACTCTTTTACGAAAGGCCTTAAAGGAAATAGTTCACCTTCGGAAATTTTTCAGAACACGATTTTATTATATTTTTTAATACAGTTTCTTTTTTTCTTTTCAAAAATGGTCCAACATCGCGCCAATTCAGGACAGAAGGTCGTAAATTATTAATGTTATGGTGTGCGTTATTGGTCTGCGCATGCGCCCTGGTAGTGCTGGCACTCTCAGACGGTACGGTATATCATATATGCGCCGCATTCCTTCGCCAAAAAGTCAAATATCTTCGGCTGGAGTCTTTTCAGCCAAGAAAAGTTGCAGATAAGGATTTCTCAACACGGGCTACAAAACTGCTATTTCAGTTCAAAATCCCATGTTGAAGGTGAACTATTTCCTTTAAGATCAGCCACGCCGAAGTTGGGGGAGGGGCGTCTCCCCCCGGTCCCGAAATGCGGGGGGGGGGGGCAAGCACCCCTCTGCCCACGTTCCCGGGCCTACGCCTCCGCGTCAGTGGGAATCAGCGACGAGCGATCCATGATCACACCCCCATGGTGATGTCTCGGTCCTTACTAAGCTAATAGCTGAGAATGTGGAAACGCATCACTAGCGTCTGCTGCCACTCGATAATGCTGTTTTGGTCATAGGTGCCTCAAGAGACGTCCTCAAAACGATGGACTCCTTAT
Organism: Chirona hameri; assembly: GCA_036785665.1. Taxonomy (NCBI): domain Eukaryota; kingdom Metazoa; phylum Arthropoda; class Thecostraca; order Balanomorpha; family Balanidae; genus Chirona; species Chirona hameri. The sequence goes on from JAXIVJ010001355.1 coordinate 81,522, forward strand.
GCATGTTGTATTACCCGCTTCAGGGCATGTTTATTCGCCAAGCGTATCAACAACGCAAGTATAAGTGTGCACATGTATTACACATTTAGCGAGAAGCGCTCCCCAGACAAACATTAACAGCAATACTGGTGCACAAAGCATTCCACAACAGTCATGAGTCCAACACTCACAATCAATGTGGATGACATGACACCAAGCCAGGACAATCGACTAATGTCCTTGCTTGCAAATAAGGTTTCCAATTGCTATTTTCCTAATGCTTGCTGAGAAAGGTTTCATAAAAAGGTTAAAAAATAGCCTCTCCGTTAGCGTTTCATTCAAATTTTGATATCCAAAACCACCACAAGATGCGTAAATCTACGTCATCGTCACAAGTCTTCATCTTCCATATCACTGTCCTCTTCCTCGTCACCCTCTTCATCTTCATCCTCATCTTCATCCTCTTCGTCATCCTCTTCGTCATCCCCTTCGTCATCATCCATGCTCTCGTCGTCGTCAGAGCCTTCCCAGTCCACATCTTTGGGCTGCTCCACCAGCGTCTTCCATTCGTCCATCTTGGACGTGTCTGTTGGGAGCATGGAGCGGTAGTTAGTGCAGAGGCCAGTTACTGTCTACTGCAATATTCCAAACTTGATTCGTAACCGCAGACACAAATATGGCGGTAAGTTTCCCAAGAAATAAAAGCTAATTATCCTACAAATCAATTAAGCGGACCATCTACAACTCACATTTACCAATCAAGGGAGTTTCACTATGTCTGACCAAGACAACAAAACAATATGCAGCGAAGCACCTCATTTCGAAAATCCCTACAGCGAAATTTGATAACCAGGCCTCGGAATAAAGCAATGTTAGCAAACACAATGACCCATCCCGCCTCCTGCACCTGCTCCGCCGTCCGGCACCACCCACCGAGCTGGTAGAAGTCTGAGAGCGTCACCTCCACGCTGCCCCGCTCCAGCTGGCCGCCGTAGAGGAACAGCTGACCGCCGCGGGCCGCCAGACCGGCGCGCGCCCGCGGACTGGGCGCTGCCACCGCCGCCGCATCCTCCTCAATAGTCATCGCCTCCAGCTCGTCAGCCGGGTCAGCCCCCGCCGCCCCCGCCTCGGCAGCCGCCGGCTCCGGGTCCGGGTCCGGGCCGTCAGCGGCCGCCCGGCGTCGCCGCCTCCGCCGCGCCGGGTCACGCTTACCAGACAGAGTCACTGCCGGGAGTGGAGCGGGGATCGTGACTCACCGATCAACCATGTCCGACAGCACACGGAGGGGCCGTGTGTTAAACGATGCATTAACGGCAATCACACGATCAGTGACTTACAGGCCATGCGATCATGATAGCACCGCCTCTTGAGGAGGGCAGCCCGAAATTGCAGTCGGAATTCCTCTAGTTGTTTTTTGAACGAAAATGTCATAGGCAGATGAGTTCAGCACAAATAGCCCTTTACATTTGAACAGGCATAATTGCTCACGTATCATTCTTTGTTAGAGCATCAACAGCGAAACATGGCGAGCACACCTGCGTCATTTAAATGAAGAACGCACTGAAACGACGCATTTGAGACACTCCAAGTTTGATAACCACTACCTCTCGAATCTTTGTAAGCATTCTTTAGAATCGAGATACAAACGACAAAAGCAGCTAATCTGATATGCGACTGATCCAGTTCTTACACAGGTACGCCTCGGAGGACAAAATGAGCATTCCAGCTGATCAGCAACGGACCCGATTTGGTCAAAAACCCGACCCTCACCTGTGTGCCAAACGCCCTTGCCGGCATCCAGGGTGTACATGTCTTTGAAGAACGTGCCGCTCAGCTTATCATCTTGCTCGTCGTCTGTCACACCTGGAGCCGGCATTAGGTTGGTCAGTGTTTGCCATCTGTCACACCTGGAGCCGGCATTAGATTGGTCAGTGTTTGCCATCTGTCACACCTGGAGCCGGCATTAGGTTGGTCAGTGTTTGTCGTCTGTCACACCTGGAGCCGGCATTAGGTTGGTCAGTGTTTGCCGTCTGTCACACCTGGAGCCGGCATTAGGTTGGTCAGTGTTTGCCGTCTGTCACACCTGGAGCCGGCATTAGGTTGGTCAGTGTTTGTCGTCTGTCACACCTGGAGCCGGCATTAGGTTGGTCAGTGTTTGTCGTCTGTCACACCTGGAGCCGGCATTAGGTTGGTCAGTGTTTGCCATCTGTCACACCTGGAGCCGGCATTAGGTTGGCTAGCGTTTGCGACAGTAACAGGGGTTTCCCACAACACAATATTTGCATTACTTTGCGATAAGTTCAAAGCTGGCCGCTATCAAAATAGTCATAATTTATTACAATATAATACCTGCCAAAGGAAATCGATATATTTGTCATACCTTTCCTCCGTATGCTTCCAATATAAAACAAATGCAGGCACCAATTCACTATATTCCCTCAGGCTCCCATATAAGTAATGTGCTGCCGTGCTATCATGCGTTACACTGCATTATCAGAACAACCACTTCGAATTCGATGAGGTAACATTATGATTTTTTTTTCACGGCAAGCTACATGAACACATTTTCAACAACAACAAAAAATACAAGGTCTGCATATACTGCATGCTCCAAGAACATGCACTACCCAGTTCTGGTAGCCAGTCTATATATGATAAACGTGGAATATAACGGGCCGACCGCCATTATGAAAGACAAACTAAACTTGCATATGTTAATGGACAAATTGGAAAGAATAATTAACGGTTTCCGGCTTATCTAAATGGAGGACGATGGGAAAGGAAACGGCAAACAGAAATGTTAGGATTTTATTTCCGAAATAGGCCATCAATATAACTGGGTGAATATTTCATAAATTGCTGCCTCATCTACATAAGCATGAGGTGAAACACAAGACAAATGCTGGAAACGATACCCACTTACCTTCAACAACTGGCAGTGTTAGCATAGTTCAACACACGCACTGGCCAATCTTGCCCAGTAAAATCATGGTTTACACCGGGTGGCTAAAACTAGTTTTGACCACACGGGCAAAACTAGGTGGGCAAAACTCACTGGCTTGAAGGAACAATTTACAAAAATCTGTAGGTAAAACTCACGAACGGAGGCCAATTTCACAAAGCAAAAGGTTTGTAATTGCAAAGAATTTCTTTGTTATTACTAATAAATTGTACACATGTTTGTAGTTTGGATTTCACGAAACTTCAGGGCAGTAAATCTCAATTTGCTATTTACAAACTAGTTTACAAAGATATTGCGTGTAGAAATGTTTCCAATTACACATGTTCTATTTCCCAAAAGTTGACGGGAGTGTACATAAAAATGAGATTATATTATACATAAACTTATACTTATACATAACAATGAGATAACGGCCAGGAACTACTACGAAAAAATATAAATTCACAAAACCATTTACCGTCATCAAACATACTTTCCGAGTCTCAGTGTGCCCCTGCCGCGGCCGCCGCCGGCAGAAAGGATCGGACCAAGGGCAGTGGACGGTCGGGGGAGAGAGGAGCAGCCGAGTACCCACCTCCGAAGAAGAGGGTTGGACGGTTGGGGGAGAGGGGAGCAGCCGAGAACCCACCTCCGAAGAAGAGGGTTGGACGGTCGGGGGAGAGGGGAGCAGCCGAGAACCCACCTCCGAAGAAGAGGGTTGGACGGTTGGGGGAGAGGGGAGCAGCCGAGAACCCACCTCCGAAGAAGAGGGTTGGACGGTCGGGGGAGAGGGGAGCAGCCGAGAACCCACCTCCGAAGAAGAGGGTTGGACGGTCGGGGGAGAGGGGAGCAGCCGAGTACCCACCTCCGAAGAAGAGGGTTGGACGGTTGGGGGAGAGGGTGAGCAGCCGAGTACCCATCTCCGAAGAAGAGGGTTGGACGGTCGGGGGAGAGGGGAGCAGCCGAGTACCCACCTCCGAAGAAGAGGGTTGGACGGTCGGGGGAGAGGGGAGCAGCCGAGAACCCACCTCCGAAGAAGAGGGTTGGACGGTCGGGGGAGAGGGGAGCAGCCGAGTACCCACCTCCGAAGAAGAGGGTTGGACGGTCGGGGGAGAGGGGAGCAGCCGAGAACCCACCTCCGAAGAAGAGGGTTGGACGGTTGGGGGAGAGGGGAGCAGCCGAGAACCCACCTCCGAAGAAGAGGGTTGGACGGTCGGGGGAGAGGGGAGCAGCCGAGAACCCACCTCCGAAGAAGAGGGTTGGACGGTCGGGGGAGAGGGGAGCAGCCGAGAACCCACCTCCGAAGAAGAGGGTTGGACGGTTGGGGGAGAGGGGAGCAGCCGAGTACCCACCTCCGAAGAAGAGGGTTGGACAGTCGGGGGAGGGGAGCAGCCGAGTACCCACCTCCGAAGAAGAGGGTTGGACGGTCGGGGGAGAGGGGAGCAGCCGAGAACCCACCTCCGAAGAAGAGGGTTGGACGGTCGGGGGAGAGGGGAGCAGCCGAGTACCCACCTCCGAAGAAGAGGACTTGGTCGCCGCGCAACACACAGCCGCTCATACCGCTGCGGGGCGACGGCTTGGCACCGCCCTGCTTCACCTGAGTCCAGCGCCACCGGGTCAGCGTCAGGTCGTGCTCTGAAACACACGGTACACAGACGTACCACCGGGTCAGGTCAGGTCGTGCTCTGAAACACACGGTACAGACGTACCACCGGGTCAGCACCGCTCTGAACCACACGGTACAGACGTACCACCGGGTCAGGTCAGGCTCTGAAACACACAGTACACAGACGTACCACCGGGTCAGGTCAGGTCGTGCTCTGAAACACACAGTACACAGACGTACCACCGGGTCAGGTCAGGTCGTGCTCTGAACCACAGCACACAGACGTACCACCGGGTCAGGTCAGGTCGTGCTCTGAAACACACGGCACGGACGGCCGGATCACAGCAGTTGGCGTTAGACGGGGGACACGGAGTGGGGCACAGCACGTCGCGTACACCATCTCTGTAACTACTGACTGCTGGCCGTGTGAGAGCCCACTGCCTCCAGGCTGAGCCGCAGCTGCTGGAGACAGGGGGCATGCAATCTCACCGAGCCATGTCTTACCTCTGACGCAAGAGCAGCATTCCTCCGGAAGCGGCAGGTCAGAGGTCACGCAGGTCAGGTCAGGGGTCAATGAGCCGTCAGCCCCAGCCCCGCCGTCACTGGTCCAGACTTGATCTCACAGAATAACCTCCACACGGCTCCAACCCCGCCATCAGCAGGGGACAGAGTTCACTTACTGTCCGGCGTTAGCAGGTACATGTCGCTGAAAGTGGTGCCCCGCTCCACGTTCTTCTTCACCTTCTCCTTGCAGTAGCCGCCGTACACCAGGATCCGACCGTCAGAAAGGGCCAGCATCGTGACACTGGAGCGGGCAGACGGGCCCTGGCCTGCGAGACAGAGACACACAGGGACCAGACACCGGTCAGAGACATATACACACAGGGACCAGACACAGGTCAGAGACAGAGACACACAGGGACCAGACACCAGTCAGAGACAGACACACACAGGGACCAGACACCGGTCAGAGACAGGGACACACACAGGGACCAGACACCGGTCAGAGACAGACACACACAGGGACCAGACACCGGTCAGAGACAGACACACACAGGGACCAGACACCAGTCAGAGACAGACACACACAGGGACCAGACACCAGTCAGAGACAGAGACACACAGGGACCAGACACCAGTCAGAGACAGACACACACAAGGACCAGACACTGGTCACAGAGACAGGGACACACAGGGACCAGACACCGGTCAGACAGAGACACACAGGGACCAGACACCGGTCAGAGACAGAGACACACAGGGACCAGACACCAGTCAGAGACAGACACACACAGGGACCAGACACCAGTCAGAGACAGAGACACACAGGGACCAGACACCGGTCAGAGACAGATACACACAGGGACCAGACACCGGTCAGAGACAGACACACACAGGGACCAGACTCTGGTCAGAGACAGAGACACACAGGGACCAGACACCAGTCAGAGACAGACACACAGGGACCAGACACCGGTCAGAGACAGACACACACAGGGACCAGACACTGGTCAGAGACAGAGACACACAGGGACCAGACACCAGTCAGAGACAGACACACACAGGGACCAGACACCGGTCAGAGACAGACACACACAGGGACCAGACACTGGTCAGAGACAGAGACACACAGGGACCAGACACCGGTCAGAGACAGAGACACACAGGGACCAGACACCGGTCAGAGACAGACACACACAGGGACCAGACACCGGTCAGAGACAGACACACACAGGGACCAGACACTGGTCAGAGACAGAGACACACAGGGACCAGACACCGGTCAGAGACATATACATACATGGACCAGACACCGGTCAGAGACAGAGACACACAGGGACCAGACACCGGTCAGAGACAGACACAGGGACCAGACACCGGTCAGAGACAGATACACACAGGGACCAGACACCGGTCAGAGACAGAGACACACAGGGACCAGACACCGATCAGAGACAGAGACACACAGGGACCAGACACCGGTCAGAGACAGACACACAGGGACCAGACACCGGTCAGAGACAGACACACACAGGGACCAGACACCTGTCAGAGACAGAGACACACAGGGACCAGACACCGGTCAGAGACAGACACACAGGGACCAGACACCGGTCAGAGACAGACACACACAGGGACCAGACACCTGTCAGAGACAGAGACACACAGGGACCAGACACCGGTCAGAGACAGACACACACAGGGACCAGACACCGATCAGAGACAGACAGGGACCAGACACCGGTCAGAGACAGACACACAGGGACCAGACACAGGTCAGATACAGACACAGGGACCAGACACCTGTCAGAGACAGACACACAGGGACCAGACACAGGTCAGAGACAGGGACACACAGGGACCAGACACCGGTCAGAGACATATACACACAGGGACCAGACACCTGTCAGACAGGGACACACAGGGACCAGACACCGGTCAGAGACAGGGACACACAGGGACCAGACACCGGTCAGAGACAGGGACACACAGGGACCAGACACCGGTCAGAGACATATACACACAGGGACCAGACACCGGTCAGAGACATATACACACATGGACCAGACACCGGTCAAAGACAGATACACACAGGGACCAGACACCAGTCAGAGACATATACACACATGGACCAGACACCGGTCAGAGACAGAGACACACAGGGACCAGACACCGGTCAGAGACAGAGACACACATGGACCAAACACCGATCAGAGACATATACACACAGGGACCAGACACCGGTCAGAGACAGAGACACACATGGACCAGACACCGGTCAAAGACAGATACACACAGGGACCAGACACCAGTCAGAGACAAATACACACATGGACCAGACACCGGTCAGAGACAGGGACACACAGGGACCAGACACCGGTCAGAGACAGAGACACACATGGACCAAACACCGATCAGAGACATATACACACAGGGACCAGACACCGGTCAGAGACAGGGACACACAGGGACCAGACACCGGTCAGAGACAGGGACACACAGGGACCAGACACAGGTCAGAGACAGAGACACACAGGGACACACAGGGACCAGACACCGGTCAGAGACAGAGACACACAGGGACCAGACACCGGTCAGAGACAGACACACAGGGACCAGACACCGGTCAGACAGGGACACACAGGGACCAGACACCGGTCAGACAGAGACACACAGGGACCAGACACCGGTCAGAGACAGAGACACACAGGGACCAGACACTGGTCAGAGACAGACACACAGGGACCAGACACCGGTCAGAGACAGACACACACAGGGACCAGACACCGGTCAGAGACAGGGACACACAGGGACCAGACACCGATCAGAGACAGAGACACACAGGGACCAGACACCAGTCAGAGACAGACACACAGGGACCAGACACCGATCTGAGACAGAGACACACAGGGACCAGACACCGGTCAGAGACAGACACAGGGACCAGACACCGGTCAGAGACAGAGACACACAGGGACCAGACACCGGTCAGAGACAGGGACACACAGGGACCAGACACCGGTCAGAGACAGATACACACAGGGACCAGACACCGGTCAGAGACAGACACAGGTCAGAGACAGGGACACACGGGGACCAGACACCGATCAGAGACAGAGACACACAAGGACCAGACACCGGTCAGAGACAGGGACACACAGGGACCAGACACCGATCAGAGACAGAGACACACAGGGACCAGACACCGGTCAGAGACAGACACAGGGACCAGACACCGGTCAGAGACAGGGACACACGGGGACCAGACACCGGTCAGAGACAGAGACACACAGGGACCAGACACCAGTCCGAGACAGAGACACACAGGGACCAGACACCGGTTAGAGACAGACACACAGGGACCAGACACCAGTCAGAGACAGACACAGGGACCAGACACCGGTCAGAGACAGATACACACAGGGACCAGACACCGGTCAGACACAGACACACAGGGACCAGACACCGGTCAGAGACAGACACACACAGGGACCAGACACCGGTCAGAGACAGAGACACACAGGGACCAGACACCGGTCAGAGACAGACACACACAGGGACCAGACACCGGTCAGAGACAGATACACACAGGGACCAGACACCGGTCAGAGACAGGGACACACAGGGACCAGACACCGGTCAGAGACACACAGGGACCAGACACCGGTCAGAGACAGAGACACACGGGGACCAGACACCGGTCAGAGACAGAGACACACAGGGACCAGACACCGATCAGAGACAGAGACAGACACGGGGACCAGACACCGGTCAGAGACAGAGACAGACACAGGGACCAGACACCGGTCAGAGACAGACACACACAGGGACCAGACACCGGTCAGACACAGACACACAGGGACCAGACACCGGTCAGAGACAGACACACACATGGACCAGACACCGGTCAGAGACAGAGACACACAGGGACCAGACACCAGTCAGAGACAGGGACACACAGGGACCAGACACCGGTCAGACAGAGACACACAGGGACCAGACACCGGTCAGAGACAGAGACACACAGGGACCAGACACCGGTCAGACAGGGACACACAGGGACCAGACACCGGTCAGAGACAGAGACACACATGGACCAAACACCGATCAGAGACAGACACACAGGGACCAGACACCGGTCAGAGACAGAGACACACAGGGACCAGACACCGGTCAGAGACAGGGACACACGGGGACCAGACACTGGTCAGAGACAGACACAAGGGAACCAGACACCGGTCAACAGTCATACATGATTACGAGCGAGCGCTTCGCGCTCGCTCGTCCTTCCGTGGTGTATGGGAAAAATCTGATTATGAGCGGCCCGGCCCGGCCCGTGGCGACGCTTTTGATAAGCTCATATCTCTGCAACCGCACGTCCGATTGACAAGCGGACTTCTTTGCTGAGCAGCCCCATCTAACCTACCCTGTTTGAGACCAGTGCCGACTCATGGGGGGGGGGGGAGGGGGGGCTACCACTGCGCGTGGCGCGTGCCGCGTGAGGGGTGATGAAAAGTATTTTCTCGCAATAACTCCGCAACGGCTGGGCAGATTATGTGTGTGTGGCTAGGGACCCCTCAGCCGCCACTTTCACACAACTCAGGGATAGGGTGACTGCACGTGCGCACGTGCACACCCCTATTCTATATCTCAGGAACGGCTGAGCCGATTGTGTTCAAATTTGGTGTGTGGTTAGGGACCTCTCATCCGCCAGTTTCCCACAAGTCAGGGGTGGGTGCCTCTGCACGTTCGCACGTGCACACCCCTATTCTGTATCTCAGGAACGGCTGAGCCGATTGTGTTCAAATTGATAAAATATAAAAAATGAGTGGGGCTGGGCGGTATGAACCGACACCGCCCCCGCCGCCCCTGCTGACTAACTGACCCGACACCTCCAGTTTGCGCCACTGGCGGCGGTCCAGGTCGAGCGCGTGCAGGTCGTTGAAGTACTGGAAGCTCTGCAGGTTGTCGTGGAATCCGCCAAACACCACCAGTTGTTTCTGGACGTAGGCCATGCGGTGGCCGCTGCGGGACGACGGCGCCGTCCCCTGCGCACTGTGAACACACCGTACAGCGCACACCCAGTCAGCACAGGCACACCGCACAACACAACACATGGCCGGCAGGCAAACACTACAATACTACTCCAAACAGGGACGTAGCCAAGGGGGGGGGGGCACTGGACCATGCAGTTTACACTAGATGAGATGCGATTCTGCTGAAAAACGAAGTTGTAATTCCAATATTCCACAAAAATCATGTCATAAGTCAATGGTCAATGTAACGTGTGAGCTCCTTTCTATGGTAGAACACTATAATTCACTTTCGCGTAACACTTACCCTATTCCCTGCGGGCGGCCAGAATTACGTTAACCTGCAGGGGGGGGGGGGCAGATTCTGCCCCCCCCCCCAGAGATCTCGAGAACCGCTCGGTCGATTTCGATGGGGAAAACGCCATTCGATGCGTCATGACAAGATCTCTCTTTTTGGACCACGAAATTTTTGTTTTGTTCAAAAATGGGGGCCAGGGGGCAAAAATCCGAAAATTGTGGGTGTTTTTTTAAAGGTCATTGCGGCCATGTGCCTCGACCGATTTGCATGCCCCAAACGTTTTTGAGCTTCAAATATACTGTTCTTTAATACAATAAAAGAAGAAAAAAAAACAAAGAAAAAATCATAGGCGTATTTAGGGAATGTAAAATGGGGGGATTTTCTGAAGGGAAAAAAATATGTGCTGTTCGTGATTGTTTGGGACGACATGAACGTCACATGGGGACATTATATGCTGTAATTTGTTAAATTTGATATATTGCGCATAGCCGGATCCAGGAAAAAACATGGGGGCACCATGCGCGTAACGCTTTTATCATCTTACTACTTTGAAGTTGGACCTAATTTAAGGGTGGGTATTGCCTCTCATTTTTTTATCCTGAGTACGCCTATGTCCCGAAAATATATACAATCCCAGTATCTATGACGCATATTACATTGAAATTGTTTCTGACGCATTTAATGCACTGCAAACCACGAATGGAGTATGCGTCGCAAAACCGCATTCGTAACACCCTCCCCAAAATAGGAGCCTATCAAATATAAAAAAAAAAATCAAACTGCCAGCGCAGCTTCCAAATCTGTACACGCAGCTTCCAAATCTGTACACGCAGCTTCCAAATCTGTACACGCAGCTTCCAAATCTGTACAGTGGAAGCTGCGTTGATGACAATTATGATTCGTTCGTTCGTTCAGGATCTATTTGTATTACTCAAAGATTGTACAGGGACCCGCAGTTGCTGTGGTACACACTAAGGTCCGGCTTATCTTCTACTCTAGTGTATGTTTGACTGCGAATTAAGAAACGACCATATATGCATTCAAACCGCATTACTGAAAGCTTCAAAATTATATATTGATGCATTGGCTCACCTTATCTATTGTCTGATTTTAAGCAAAAATGGGCGATCCCAACGCAAAGAGCTAAACATGATTTTTTGCTTAAAATCATCCCAAAAAGGTGAGCCAATGCATCAATATATAACTTTGAAGCACTTAGTAATGCGGTTTGAATGCATATATGGGCATTTCTTAATTCGCAGTCAGACATACGCTAGAGGAGGACGTCGGACCTTAGTGTGTACTAGTGATGTCATTTTAAAAAAAAATATGACTGATACCAAACCGATACCGAATGGGAGGCATTTCGGTTGACCAGTACCGACCGATTTGGGCTAAAGCCAAAAATGGCCAAAATTTGACCGATTTTCAAATTTTATACTTATATTGATACACACTGGCAAAAATAGTTTAGTTTAACATCATAATTCATAAAACACACATGTACAGTTTCCAAAAAGACAGTATAATTGTGAAAAAGGAACCAAATACATTTACAAAGCAAAGAAGTGGATGTCGCAAGCAAGAAAAGCAGTAGCACATTGAAAACAGGATGGAAAAATGTGACCTCAATCATTTCATATTCATTTGCAGCATATATTACATGAATACACACATAGGAAGCAATCAATTTTATCTGGCGAAAGTTGGAGGGGTGTATGACTCCCCTAACTTCCCCTGACTGTCCTTGACATTGGTCAGGATTCAGGAATGATTTAACATATGATATATTGACTGCAAGTGCATAATGACACCCACTACCTAACAAAACTGCATGTCAACTTTTTACACAGATTATAAATATTACATATTGTACAATCACTACAATATAATCAGCGTTACTCAACTCTCAAGTAAGTTTTACCATCATATCCTGTGTGGATATCAGAGTTATGAGAGTTATCTGCATCAAAAAGTTGCTAGTATTTATAGAAAATGGTCCCCGGCACAGAAGACAAGTATCTTACCACTGCGCCGAGTTGCTCCCCCTTAAATTTAACACAAAATGGGCATTGCGTAGTTAAATGTAGCATACGCACAGGAAAAGTAAACGACTTTACAATGCGGTACTGCCATATTCATCCCCACTGGCGGTTCCAGGGGGGGGGGCAACCAGGCCATCCCCCCCCCCCAACAGCCTGGAAGGGGGCCAACATGTCTTTTGGCCCCCCAAAACGTTAACAATTTATCGTAAAAATTGACTTTGTAGCAGTCAAAATCCAGCTATACATACACAGTGAAAAACTCGAAATTTTAGCAAACACGGCTCTTACCATCAAATTAGGGCTTAACCCGCGCATTGCAGGGGTTTGCACCGAACACGCACTGCAGGGGGGGGGGGGTGATTTCCGCCCCCCCCCCCCCCCCCCCGTGAGATCTAGAAAACTGCGCTATTTAGCGACAAGCGGAAAACGGCATTTGATAGCTTGATACAAGTTCTATCGAACGTGTTTCAGTATTTTTTTAGGTCAGGTCAAAATTGAGGTCACCAGAGTTCACCAAAGGTCAAATTTGTCAGTTTGTTTTCCTGTTTTAGGACTTCGATCCAGAAATTCCCATATATCTCGGAAACTATGCTAGTTAGAAACAAACGGAAGAAAGCGATCGCCAGCCAGTGAAATTTGCAATCGACAAGGTGTACAAGGTGTCCTCAAATTTAATCTCAGCTAAATATTGGAGGCTCTAGAGGTCAAAAAAGGAAAAAAATCCTTTTTTTTCCAAATTGTTTTTCGCTATTAACTTTTTACTTAATAAAGATAACGTTTAGGCTCCACGTGCCAATGTGCTCCGTCGGACACACCCACACCCACCCACATCCACACCCACACCCACACCCACACCCACACCGACGCCGACGCCGACGCCGACGCCGACGCCGACGCCGACGCCGACGCCGACGCCGACGCCGACGCCGACGCCGACGCCGACGCCGACGCCGACGCCGACGCCGACGCCGACGCCGACGCCGACGCCGACGCCGACGCCGACGCCGACGCACACGCACACGCACACGACCACGACCACGACCACGACCACGACCACGACACACACACACACACACACACACACACACACACACACACACACACACACACACACACACTGCTTAACCCTATTAGTGCCGGGGGGGGGGGCTTAACACCCCTGAGGGTTTTCCGCTCCTGTTCCAGAACGCGTAAAGATACGACCTGCAAACTATCTGACTTTTCATAAGTATTCAATGAGCACATTTCAGCGCCTTACCCAAACAAAATCGTTGCCCAGGGGCGGCTTCAGGCACACTTTTGGGGCCATGTTTCGCTTTTGCACGTGTCTCGGTGTTTGAAGGGAATCATTTTTTGGTTTTTAACTGTTGTAGCTGCAAGCTTCAAACTTGCAGGCCTTTTGATGACACTTTTCGCAGACATGTTGCAATAAAAAAAAATGCGCAAAGGCGCCCCAAGGGACAGATTGAGGGAGGCATATTGAGTCAATGGCATGAGACCGAAATCTGAAGGATGGAAACTTCGAACTCGGTGAACATTTAAGGTATCTATTGCACACATTGTCTGATTTTGCCAATTTTGGGGGTTTCCAAGAGACGATCCCAGGGACAATTATTGTGTTTGGTGCCTAATGATGGTATTTTGAATCGAATGATCATTCAAAATCATCTGCGAGGAAGAAGATTATGTTTGTGGCAAAGGCAGTGGCAGGGGATGCAACAAATGGGGTATCGCCCATTGCCCCTTCCTTTCCCAATCCTGAGCATATCAATGCATACATTCAAATTACGAACACATGGCGCCACGTTGAAAACAGTCGATTCTTCAATTGTTTAGCGAAAACGTCGTGATCAGCAAAAGCGGCACTACTTACAAAATATCGTTGCAATCCCGGACCAATACTTCGGCAACCATGAGTCGCACGGGGACATGGGACAAACACATATATGTAGCGAAATGATCGGCGGGCGGCGTATGTACTGTGAGTCGATCAGCATCGCGTGGCACGTGCAAAGCGATCAAGTGAATCGTTCAAGATCACTGTTTTCTGATGGCTTTCAGGATTAACGGCACCTAGCAGACAGAAAGGGTTGAAACAAACACTAATTTGCAGACAAATGTTCGGTCTTTGTAATAAATGTAGCACTAAAGTATTTTTTTATATATTTTGTTTTGCATTTAAATCGATCCGGAAGACACAATGTAACCATTTTCGATTTAATTGTCTGATTACACTGCTCTACCATGAAAACCTGAGTATATTTTAAACGATAAAAACACGTAGATGTGTAGCGCAATCAATTTCGACCAATATCCACCCGCAATATATTTATATTTAGAAACATTTGATGTCTAATTAGATTTATAATACAACACAAGTGTGGCCCGCTTGCTACCGCAATGCGAATGTAACCAAGTTCGATAGTGCATAGCTAAGCAGATCGTGCTCGTTCCGCTCCCGTCTCCCGTTCTCGTCCCGTTCCCGTCCCGTTCCCGTCCCGTCCCGTTCCCGTCCCCGTCCCCGTCCCCGTCCCCGTCCCCGTCCCCGTCCCGTCCCCGTTCCATTCCCGTTCCATTCCCGTCCCGTTCCCGTCCCGTTCCCGTCCCGTTCCCGTCCCGTTCCCGTCCCGTTCCCGTCCCGTTCCGTTCCCGTCCCGTTCCCGTCCCGTTCCCGTCCCGTTCCCGTCCCGTTCCCGTCCCGTTCCCGTCCCGTTCCCGTCCCCGTCCCCGTCCCGTTCCCGTCCCGTTCCCGTCCCGTTCCCGTCCCGTTCCCGTCCCGTTCCGTTCCCGTCCCGTTCCTGTCCCGTCTCGGTCCGTTTCCGTCTCGGTCCGTTTCCGTTCCGTTCCGTTCCCGTCCCGTCCCCGTCCCCGTCCCCGTCCCCGTCCCCGTCCCCGTCCCCGTCCCCGTCCCCGTCCCCGTCCCCGTCCCCGTCCCCGTCCCCGTCCCCGTCCCCGTCTCCGTCTCCGTCTCCGTCTCCGTCCCGTTCCCGTTCCCGTATCGTTCCCGTCCCGTTCATGACCCGAATCACAGTGCGCATTACACAATCACTGCCAAGACAGCGCGGCAGCCAGTCACTTCATCCCCACTCCTCCCCCACCCCAGCTTCGAGGCAGAGGCCAGGCGGCGCGCGCCGCTTCCGCATGTCAGGTGCGTTAGTAAAACAAATGGCCCCCAATCCTAGCACTGCAGCCAGCCCGCAACCCTCGTCGAATCTGACCCCGCCGGTCTGCGCGCCATCTAGGGCAAAGTTGCGCACTATCGGACCTTGCCAGCTTGGCCTGAGCAGAACTTCTGCACTGCACTGTACAGTGTACAATGTACAATGTACATATACTTCTTTCGGAGTTCATCATCGGTGTTTTCCCTCCACTATTGGGAGCGCGACGCCTTTGTTTCAATCTGTTCAACGTTGAATACCTCTCGTTGAATTACCTCTCAACAAATCGCATACACTAAACACGTCGTCGTAGGGGGCCAAATTAAACCGCCGAATGCATCACGTTTTTCTTAAAGGGACTGTCCCACCTTCCCAAAAGTTGTAAAATGTACGCCGCTTGTGGTGCACAATATGAAGTAATTGCTGCCGAACACGATTATGACATTTGTTTCTCGCAAACAGTGCTCAATTTAATACAAAAAGTTAAGTTTTAATATTTGGGTTGATGACGTCATATTGAGCTCTAGAGAGCTACACAGAAATCCTTTACGCTGCCAAAGTATGGGCACAATTATTTCGAGACAATTCTGGCGCTTTGAATACAAAACAAACCAACTACCAAACCATTGAAACGTAGCAAATATCTCCAAGGTTCACCTTAAAATAAGTCGACTATCATTACCAGTTGGGTAAAGAGACGACGCTGTCGGTTTAGAGGCCCTATTCAAATACACATGGGCCTTATTTTTTTACAGATGTCAAAATAAAACTTGAATATCTTTTTGATTAGATCATTGTGGTTGTTTTAACTGCTACCATACGTAATTTCAATGCCAAGCCATCAAAATGGCTATCTCAACTCAGATATAATGTTAAGGTGGGATAGTCCCTTTAAATGTTTATTGATTGATTACGGAAAAACGGTTCAGATAAATGTTCCCTGTGTACATTGTAATGTATTGAATACCTGCATGTTGACAATTCATGGGGAAAAATTATATTAATTTTCCCAAAAAATAGTCGTGAACACTAAATAGGTCGCCGTCCGGTGTCCAACTAAACTGCCGATTTCAATGCACTTCTCAAATGCCTGTTGATTGGTCATACAAGTTTGGTACATATTAGCAAAAGCTAGAGCGCAGGAAACATATTACATACCTTCATGATAAATAGCTATGCGTAGGCAGGCTAATTTTAGCTAGCACATTGAATTCGTTACCAAGTACTTGATGAGGGACGCTCATCAACTTTAACTTAAATTACTTCGGCTAGGGACATTTTTATGCAAAATGTGATTGGATTTACTTATAAGATGTGTGCTTCTTCCCATTGCAAGTGCTAACTCCATTTGTGTGGAAAAATGTAATTATTTCCCATTATTATTTCCGTTCCTATCACTATTAGGTCATTATTTCTAAATAACATAACTAGAAGCATTTAAGTAATTGATACACATGTGTTTACATCGTGATTGAGCCCTGTGGCGATATTTATGTATGCGTAGTGCTCTTCCCGTGGGATGGATATAAGAGCATATTTAAAAAAGGGAGACATTTTTATTTTGTATTTGAAAGAACCTTTGATTCTCCTAGTCAGTTTTAACCCATTTTGATTTACGTGATGATGCTGATAGGCTTTGCTTTGGCCATTCCAAAATGAATCGAAAAACATTCAGCTGGTTTCAGGCACTCTAATGAAAAGAGGGGAAGGGCCGGAGATCACAAGTCTTTTATCAATGTCATTTCGCAATATCAGCAATATCAACCTCCGTGATCTGATATCAAATTTCTGAGCATCATTTGTAGGCTTACCTATGACTCTGTGCCAAGCCTGTACGTGAGCAGCATATACATTTTATATTGTTCACCATGGCTAATCATGGGAAGTGTCTCTTTAGTCTTTTTAAATATGCTCACAGATTAAGTTTTTAACTTTCTCACACTCCTTGCTGCCATGCTTTGTTATAGGGGTGGACACTGAACAAGTTGATGTTTGTTGGTATTATGGATTTACAAAAGGTGAAAAAGGTGCGGCCACCTTCACCGCCGCACCCAGCGATCCGCGACCCGGCGAGCTTCCCAAGTATCTGCAGACTCTTGGGCTTTGCCGTGTTCCAGTCGCTCACGACAGCGTCAGCCGAGCAGGCCTTCTCAACCCTCCGACGGGTAAAAACGTGGCTCCGGAACCGCCTCGGTCAGACCCGCCTCAGCGCTCTGGCGCTCCTGCACAGCCACCCCGACCTGGTGGCATCAGCTGATGAAGCGGTCAGCGAGTTCCTCCGCAGGAAGAACCGCAGCCTGAGTACATGAAGCAGCGCTGAAGCGCCGCCTGCATGCACGCCTAAGGCAGAGCCAATCGTTGCCGAGGTTCAGCTCGCAGCGCACACCGCGACAAAGGAGGACATACCGCCGTATGCTATCAGGGAGCACAATGTTGCTCTGCAGGTTTGTTGGTTCCAGACCAGCTCGCAGCGCACACCGCGACAAAGGAGGACATACCGCCGTATGCTATCAGGGAGCACAATGTTGCTCTGCAGGTTTGTTGGTTCCAGACCAGCTCGCAGCGCACACCGCGACAAAGGAGGACATACCGCCGTATGCTATCAGGGAGCACAATGTTGCTCTGCAGGTTTGTTGGTTCCAGACCAGCTCGCAGCGCACACCGCGACAAAGGAGGACATACCGCCGTATGCTATCAGGGAGCACAATGTTGCTCTGCAGGTTTGTTGGTTCCAGACCAGCTCGCAGCGCACACCGCGACAAAGGAGGACATACCGCCGTATGCTATCAGGGAGCACAATGTTGCTCTGCAGGTTTGTTGGTTCTAGACATAAATTGTGCTCGTGTGCTAATGATTTTGCCTGTTTTCATGGGCAGCTGCTTAATCCGAATGATAATAATTTTGAGTACGAATTATGTATACACACATAAAGCTGAAAACACGACAACATACACCACACGGTTCCGCGGTCACACAAACTAACAACCACGGCAATTGACCAGATGAAAATCAGCGCACGCAAATGCCACGTACAAATAGCCAACAGAACTGCGTCCCATTCTTTTAAATATAATCGTATATCTGATGTAATAAATAGTATCGAAGAATGACGGTTTTCTGAGAGACATAACGTTTTGCGTGAAAGTAGGATTGGCTTGGGCTAATACTTTGCATCAGTGTCGTTGTTTATTATTGTATTGCGTACGGTTAAGTAAACAGACAATTACGACACTTATTACATCTACGCTAGATGGCAAAGCTGATAATGCAACGATGGTAACGCCTCCTACAAAATTCACACACAAATAAACGTGGAACATAAAAATTGGGGAAAGGAAGAAAAATATGAAAATTCCGTGATAAAATTCGTGTTATCCATGGAAATGAATGCTGACAATTCTGAACAATATGCGGCGAAGCAGAGCGAGTGGCTGGCATATGCATGATATGGGTTCGGACTCGGGACCGGTTTTGCGGACACGGGTGTAAACAAATATACACGCGTCGGTTTTAAACCAATCTTGACAAACTTGGCGTCAAAATGTTGGAAATTAAGTGGACTTTCATTTGCCATCCTCAAAAAATAAATAGATTTACTCTGAGTATGAATAGTGTAGCGTAAAAGACGAAAAAAATGAAAAAGAAGTTTTCAGGGTAAACAATATTTGGTCACCCAACTTCGAAGAGCCGTAGCACCAAAACTATATGATTGGCGGAGTTCGCGCTATGTTTGCTCATTCAATTTGCTTTCAGAGCATATCGAGTTCAATTAGTTCCTCACATTTTACTTAGACGCTGTGTTGGATCTTAGCCGAACCGATCAGAGTAAAAACTATATTAAAATAGGCCAATTTAGTAACAATTTTCCATAAAGCCATTCTTCTACAACATTTATCCGGGTTCTAAATAGTAAAAATCGGAGATGGATGGATTGAGCAAAGCCTTAGGAACAAAATGGTGCCATTGTCCATCTTCTGCGAGCTATATTGACGGTGCAATCAATGGTTTCATACTCGCGTGTTGTTGTTGACCTCAACTTGTAAAACAAAAATCACGCTCTTGTAAAACAAAAAAGTTGTTTAAGATCTACATCGAATATAAAACCAATAGCTATTGTACCTGCACATCCTGTCCACAGATCCTATTGGTTGTCCTGCCGATTTAACGCGTTTTGTAAAAAACGGTGGGGCAAGGCAACCGCACGCAGACGCGAAGTGATCAGGGAGATACCTTCACGGGATGAGAGAAAAATGTCATGCTATTTTCGATTCCAGATTCGAACTCCTCGTGACAAACTGAACCGGATAGGTTGTTTTTGCAGTGAAACAAAAACACTGATTTTGGGCTGGTTTTGGCCGCGAAACCGGTCCAAAGTCCGAAACCCTGTCATATGCAAGCATATGCAGAGCAAGTGGATGGAAGAAAACAATGCTAGCGCTGACGGCTGTATCGTCCAAGCAATCCCCTGCCCTGAAACATCACTAACCTCACTCTTCTTAACACTCGCCCTGGATGACCTCTGATAATTACACGCCCTGGAGGGGGGGGGGAGGATTTCGCCCCCTCCCCCTCTGATCTTGAAAACCACGCAACGTAGCGACAAGCGGAAAATGACGTTAGATAGCTCGAGACAAGCTCTACCGAAAGTATTTCTTTTTTTGTTCAGGTCAACATTAAGGTCACCAGAGGTCATCAAAGGTCAGATTTTCCAGTTTTAGGACTTCGCTTCGAACACCCCCAAATATCACGGGAACTATGATAGCTAGCAACAAACGGAAAAACCAATCGAAAGCTCTTGAAAAATGCAATCGCCATTGGTGTCCTCAGATTTGAGCTCAGGTCAATAGTTTAGGCTTCCGAGGTCATCAAATGTCAAAAAAGTTATGTTTTCTTCTCGCAAATAACTGTTTACCTAATAGAGATAAAGCAATACGTTTGACGCCATCGTATTGTCTCGTCAAGCCACTTCGAATCATATTCATGTTGACCAGGTTAGGTCAACTGAGAAATGACTTCAGGTCAAAGTGAAGTGGTGACCAAAGTAAGTCATGTTGCATATTGGGAGACGTGTCTCGACGAACACATTGGTAACGTTTTCACTTCTCTATCTTCATTGTGTTCATAGAACAGTTGGCGGTCACGAAATTGACCTGACCTTAGGCCACCGATATTAAAAATAAGAGATATAAAAATTGTAGGTATCTATGACCTTATGAAGTCCTGCAAGTTTGAAACTGATCGGCCTAAAACTGTTTGCGGTACTACTGCAAACGTTTTGGAGGTGGGGGTCATCACATGACCTGGTCTGGTGACCTAACCTGAGATGACCCGAGGTCAATAATTTTGCATAATGTGGGTAGTTTATTTTCGAAAGGTATGCGAAAAAAGGCTGCGCTGCGCTCCGCCGTTTTTGCGCTATTCTCGAAAAACCGGAGGGGTGTGCGGACGACCCCCCCCCCCCCCCCCCCCCCCCCCAGTGGGCGTGTTAAAGGAACAAAAACGCAAAGAAAAAAAAACTGGCGCAATTATTCTTCAATCATCTTCAAGCATCTAACCCTATACTATAATCACAAACAGATATAAATGCAACGCAGGGGACGACCCGATCTCGAGCCCTGCTGTGTACACCCTTCACCGTGCCCGCTGCCGACTGACCTAATTTTCTCCCAGCGTCGGGCTGCGATGTGGAGGCACCAGAGGTCGCGGTAGTGGTGGAACTGCTCCCCGCTGGGCGCCGAAAACTCTCCCCCAAACAGCCACATCTGGCCGCCGCCGAGCGGGGCGGTGACGGCCGCGTGGCCGCAGCGGGGCGGGGGGCCGCGCGGGTACTGCAGCTGGCGCCATTCCGCGGGCCGACACCGGTACTGGTACAGCTCACCGAACACGGACGTCTGTGGGGCGGAACACGTCACCAACACGTCACCAACACGTCACCAACACGTCACCAACACGTCACCAACCGGTCACCAACACGTCACCAACCATCAGTGTAGTGTCACCGGTACAGCTCACCAAACACGGACGTCTGTGGGGCGGAACACGTCACCAACCCGTCACCAACACATCACCAACACGTCACCAACACGTCACCAACACGTCACCAACACGTCACCAACCGGTCACCAACACGTCACCAACCATCAGTGCAGTGTCACCGGTACAGATCACCAAACACGGACGTCTGTGGGGCGGAACACGTCACCAACCCGTCACCAACCATCAGTGTAGTGTCACCAGTACAGCTCACCGAACACGGACGTCTGTGGGGCGGAACACGTCACCAACACGTCACCAACACGTCACCAACACGTCACCAACACGTCACCAACCATCAGTGTAGTGACCCCAGTACAGCTCACCGAACACGGGCGTCTGTGGGGCGGAACACGTCACCAACCCGTCACCAACACGTCACCAACACGTCACCAACCATCAGTGTAGTGTCCCCAGTACAGCTCACCGAACACGGGCGTCTGTGGGGCGGAACACGTCACCAACCCGTCACCAACCATCAGTGT
Source organism: Chirona hameri (assembly GCA_036785665.1). Taxonomy (NCBI): domain Eukaryota; kingdom Metazoa; phylum Arthropoda; class Thecostraca; order Balanomorpha; family Balanidae; genus Chirona; species Chirona hameri. The sequence goes on from JAXIVJ010001355.1 coordinate 103,601, forward strand.
AGTGTCACCAGTACAGCTCACCGAACACGGACGTCTGTGGGGCGGAACACGTCACCAACACGTCACCAACCCGTCACCAACACGTCACCAACCATCATGTAGTGTCACCAGTACAGCTCACCGAACACGGACGTCTGTGGGGGCGGAACACGTCACCAACCCGTCACCAACACGTCACCAACCATCAGTGTAGTGTCACCAGTACAGCTCACCGAACACGGACGTCTGTGGGGCGGAACACGTCACCAACCCGTTACCAACCATCAGTGTAGTGTCACCAGTACAGCTCACCGAACACGGACGTCTGTGGGGCGGAACACGTCACCAACCCGTCACCAACACGTCACCAACACGTCACCAACCATCAGTGTAGTGTCCCCAGTACAGCTCACCGAACACGGGCGTCTGTGGGGCGGAACACGTCACCAACACGTCACCAACACGTCACCAACACGTCACCAACCATCAGTGTAGTGTCCCCAGTACAGCTCACCGAACACGGGCGTCTGTGGGGCGGAACACGTCACCAACCCGTCACCAACACGTCACCAACCATCAGTGTAGTGTCACCAGTACAGCTCACCGAACACGGACGTCTGTGGGGCGGAACACGTCACCAACCCGTCACCAACCATCAGTGTAGTGTCACCAGTACAGCTCACCGAACACGGACGTCTGTGGGGCGGAACACGTCACCAACACGTCACCAACCCGTCACCAACACGTCACCAACCATCAGTGTAGTGTCACCAGTACAGCTCACCGAACACGGACGTCTGTGGGGGCGGAACACGTCACCAACCCGTCACCAACACGTCACCAACACGTCACCAACCATCAGTGTAGTTTCACCAGTACAGCTCACCGAACACGGACGTCTGTGGGGCGGAACACGTCACCAACCGGTCACCAACACGTCACCAACACGTCACCAACTATCAGTGTAGTGTCACCAGTACAGCTCACCAAACACGGACGTCTGTGGGGCGGAACACGTCACCAACACGTCACCAACACGTCACCAACACGTCACCAACCATCAGTGTAGTGTCACCAGTACAGCTCACCAAACACGGACGTCTGTGGGGCGGAACACGTCACCAACCCGTCACCAACACGTCACCAACACGTCACCAACCATCAGTGTAGTGTCACCAGTACAGCTCACCGAACACGGACGTCTGTGGGGCGGAACACGTCACCAACCCGTCACCAACCATCAGTGTAGTGTCACCAGTACAGCTCACCGAACACGGACGTCTGTGGGGCGGAACACGTCACCAACACGTCACCAACCATCAGTGTAGTGTCACCAGTACAGCTCACCGAACACGGACGTCTGTGGGGCGGAACACGTCACCAACACGTCACCAACCATCAGTGTAGTGTCACCAGTACAGCTCACCAAACACGGACGTCTGTGGGGCGGAACACGCCACCAACCCGTCACCAACCATCAGTGTAGTGTCACCAGTACAGCTCACCGAACACGGACGTCTGTGGGGCGGAACACGTCACCAACACGTCACCAACCATCAGTGTAGTGTCACCAGTACAGCTCACCGAACACGGACGTCTGTGGGGCGGAACACGTCACCAACCCGTCACCAACCATCAGTGTAGTGTCACCAGTACAGCTCACCGAACACGGACGTCTGTGGGGCGGAACACGTCACCAACAGGAGAACACGTGACCGACCATCAGTGCCGCCGAGAGATCTGGCCCGGTCTTGCTGTCGGGAGAGGCCCCGGTAGCCGCCGGGCGCGCGTTGTTCTGGGTAACGAACCAGTGGTTTCCCGCGTGCCCAACCCGCAGGCGACGGCTGCCGGTGCCGCTTCGCGAGGGATGACCGCTGTACAGCGAGGCGGCGGCACCCGTGGCGTGGTACCATACTGAACACTGTGGTTTGCTGCAGTGGCAGCGGCTGGCATTTTCGGATGGGGGGGTAAAGAAAACCAGGGGCCCTCGGCCAAACGGCCCCCTCTCACGGCCAAAGGGCCCCCACCCCCAAAAATGGCGCGAAATGGTATCTCCTCGGATTAAGGCCACTATATTTTGCATGGTCCCTAAATGGTCGCAAAAAAACGTCGGACAGGCCCATGTTGAAGTCCCAGGTCTTCCGAGGGCCACCTCAGGCCTACCGAGGGCCCCTCAGGCATACCAAGGGCCCCTCAGGCATACCAAGGGCCCCTCAGGCCGACTGAGGGCCTTCAGTCGGCCTTAGAGGTCCCCTCAGGCTGGCTGGGGGCAACCGGAGCCCTCGGTCAACTTCTTGGAGCGCCCCTCTTACAAATTTATGGGGGGGGGGGGGGTAAAATCATACTTGCACCACCCCCCCCCCCCCCCCCCCTAGCCACCGCCACTGGTTTGCTAACTATAGTGAAGAGAAGTGTGCGTTAATGTGAGAGAAAAACAATGAAAAACCATGGATGCAGTGCTGCGCCTAATTTAGAGACCATATCATGCACAAACACGTGGATTTGCAAGATAACTCGAAAGTGTCCAGTAAGCCACTATAACCACACCTCGAGCGTACAATGTAAATCAGTTGCCACGAACTCACGTTTTTTCCGTTGTAGTACTCTCCTCCGTAGAGGAGGAGCTCGTCCCGTTCCGGGTGGGCACACAGGGTGAAGCTGGAGCGCGCGTCCGGCGGCGGGCACACCTTCTCCGAGATTTCCTTCTTCAGCTCCTGCTCGGCCACCAGGCGGCTGATCATCTGCTCCACGTTCTCCTGCGGCGGGGGGAGGGGAGGGACATCAGAGATCATGCACTGCGGGAGACAGGCCAGCCATCACGACGTGCTGAGTCATGGGTGCCAGTAAATCATACGTATCGCAATAATTCCTTACGAGTGAGACTCGACTCGTACTCGCGACACGGTGACGGGCACCCTCGCTGCCAACCCGAGCTGTTGCAGAGTCCATACATCTCTCTCGCCGCGGACACCGCCGGCAGTGTGTTGGTTCTTTCGACTCGGTCCACCACATGGGACAGTCAGTAGTTGTATAACACTACGCTCGAGCACCTAAGGTGATCTGCAAGGAGCGCCATGAAGACTGGTGCCTTCTATCCAGAATAGCAGGGCTGTGCTCGGCACGAACTCAAAGGACTCGAGGAGGGCCTGGAATCTGGATACCACCACTCCCGGCGTCTCCGCGTCAGCCCTGACTCCAGGAGTCGGTGCCAAGTCCGGCAGAGCGACAGATTACCCTGTGCAGGCACGTCGCCCCTGACGTATACCCTGCGCCATCTTGAGACTGCCGTCAGTGTGGACGGCCAGGACACTTTGTCTGTCCGTATATATCCCGTGAGACCGCACCGATGGCACTGTACGTCGCTGCCCACCAACCAGGCCGTTGTCATGCCAATGTCTATAAGCTGTTCAATAAATGCCCCGGTGACGTCACCGGTGCAGTACTTTTTGGATCCCTGAGTTTCCTTGTCATTAATATGAGACTTGATACTGTCTAACATACATTATTGATGATGTACTTTACATGTATGTCACTTCGAAGAGTCAGGTCTATTGTATCTGTATCCAGGATGGTACCCTTCAACTTGGTAGCTATCTTTAAACCAAACCTCAGCAACACCCACTATGCACAATATCAGTTGCCAATGATGTTGAAGTTGTTTGAATGCTGATCTCCAGACAGGGCATTGAGCATGTGTAAATTAGGGTAAATTACCGGTGCAACGCCTTCTCAATCAGAGTGGTTAACGACTGGAACGGCTTACCACCAGCAGTCATCGTCTGTCACACTGAACCAGTTAAGTACCGCCTGGACACTCACTAAGCACACATTGCACACAAAACACCTCACGGCTCCCATAGACGGATAGAAAGACAGACTGATAGATGCTCGACTGGAACATACCTTAAAGTTCACCTTTAACATGGGGCTTTGGACTGAGATAGCAGATTTGTAGAGCAGATCTAAAAATGGGTTGTGGTGAAAGAATTACTCCCCACATTAAGTAATTTTTACAGGACTAGTGGGCCCGGTTTCATGTTCACTGTTCCGGGCCACGATCGGGACATGAATGCTCGCCGCTGGAGGCAGGACACTCTCTGGCACACAGTCTCTGATCACAATGCCTTGTTAATATCCGCTGAGCTGCCCGGGCGGCCCCTTGTCAGAGACTGTACTTGGTGTCAGGTGGAGCCACAACGCCAGTTGCTGTCGTACGATTTCTCGTGAACTGCAGAGAAACTTACTTCTTTCTCCACATACATCCATATTTGTAGTTTTGAGCTCAAGATGCACTGTATGGTTGAATTTCAAGACAACTTTCAAGGTGACCTATTCCCTTTAACCCTCGCCATACGGGAGCTTTTTCACCTTCGCCCTACGGGGGGGGCCTGACAGCCCCCCCCCCCCCCCCGGTTAACTTCCAAACCAAGCAACTTAGAGCAATGCGGTAAGAACCAGCATGTTGACTGTCATGAGAGGAATCTAACAGTATGCGATTTTTAGGTTTTAGGTCAACGGGTGACCTTCCAGGTCAAGTGAATGACCTCGGATTTACCACATCCAGAACATCGATTTTGCTCTTCAGAAAACCTCAAAATTATAAATTGATAAATGTAAATAAAAAGGCATGTTCCTAGACCAGTTTTGGCTCAGAAATACATACAAGGTAATTATTTGTTAGTATCTTGTCAAAAAAAGTCTCTTTTTTTAATGACGTCATCAGTTTCTTACACTTAGGGAGCCATCACTCAGTCAAAAATGAAGATATTGCTTTGAAATTTGGTATGGGCATTTTCCATACTCAGTTCTCTCACATATATTCCGGTTTTTTCCATATCTTTGAAAATGTTGATTTTGTGGGGATTTTTTTTTTTAAATTGAGGGGTCCAAAACCCAAAATTGTGAAAATCTGAGATTGCCATTTTAAAGAGAATGCCATTTTGTATCTTCGGTCAATTGCATTTGCAATTTGCTTTAAAACTGTTTTCTACGATTTTTCAAATATTTCTCATTTTTGTACCAACATGACATCATCAAAACATGATTATCTCCCAAACTACTTAACCAATTTCAATTAAATGTTTACAGCATACGTATAATTGTTGTAAACTCAGCTAATGAAAATTTCAGCAAGATGCACCGCATGTGTAAAAAGTTAGTCAAGAAAAACTTCAGGGTCAGGCCCCCTGTAGGGTGAGGGTTAAAGCCAAGCGGCCTTTCTAAATTATAAATTATAGTAGGGTCTCAAATGAATCTGGAGACCTTGCTTGGAAACAAGGATATTGTCATCATCGATGCTTTATTTCATTACCTCTGACAAATGAGCTGCAATATGAGCTGCTCTATAAACTCTGAACTTGTACAAAAACATCTCCGCATTCCATAACTTGTTGTGTTCTATGATTCATTGCTATTGCTCTTCTTGCAGCACTTTCTCATCTACCCCTGAATGTTACAGCTCTCCCTTACTTGCACCACTGGAATGTTTACCGGATTGCTAACATTCCTTGGTTCAGTCTGTTGACCGCTGAATGATTGCCGCTTGATGTATGCCAAATGCTTGATGTGCATTAATTTGCCTCTTCTGGCCGCACTCTCGTCTTCCGACAGTTACACCTTCCTCTTACTTTGACACTTGCACCTCTTGCGATTTGCAAACATCACTGTGGTCTATAGTCTACCGATTATCATTGCTGATCGCCACTTGGTTGTTCCTTGGCCACTTGTATCTGGCAAATATTGTGTGCTGTTCAAATGTAAGAACAATAGCTGACCTGATTCTGTATATCATTATCAAACGACACTGTATGTTTTTGTGTGTTTTCATTTATTCTGTGCAGTGAAACAATAGTGTCATCAACACATGTGTCCCCTTTTTCTTTTATGTTTCCTGTTTGAGTTATCTTTTGTCCTATAGCAGAAATAATGCAGCCTGAAGAGTATTATATCTCACATTTTGTTTTCTTCTAGACAACTAATTGGAAGCAGCCAGCTACATCTCCTTTAACATGAACCAGTGATAACAACCTGCAACATTAACCTTAGGATACTAACACTAATTAAATTAACATAACTTATTCCGACCCAACGCAACATTCCTCCCTAGCAAATCCCTTTCCAGGCAATTTCATATCTTGCTGAGACCCTCTCTTAGCACCACTCATAACTGAGCATTCCATATCGACCTGAACGTGGAAGAGCTATCAAGAACAAGACAAGAAGATGTTGGACGCTTGAACCTCACAGCTACGCACCCTAATCCACTAACATTTACAAATTATGTATACTGTAAGATAAAGTAAGGTAAGGATTACCATATCAGTACCAAGCCACTCACCTCATCTCTCTTGTTAAGCTGCTTTTTCAACTTCTTGGATAGATTCTTTTCAGTCTTTGCCACTGTTTTTTCCATACCCTGACCCTTCTTTTTCTTATCCTTCTTCCCCATATTGATGTTCTTTTATACTTCCGACGTCAAAAAGTCAAGAAGAGCTCCGGATCCTGGGACAGGACGCGGCAATCTTATCCCCGAGTCAATTTGCCGTCTATGAATATTTATGTCGGAGTAATGTCAAAACACCAGCGAAACGGAACCCAAGCTGAAACACAACCAGTACACTTCAACTGCAGCAAACTGAAACCATGGATGAGCTTTCATCCATGAGCAAACTAATCATTCGACGTTGCATTCGACCAATGCTTATAAACCCAAGGTAACTACAAGGCCCTATAAGATAACCGATAACTATAACTAACTGTAAACCATTCGACCCACGTGCTGCACGCACCGCACGGTAGATAAAATACTGCTGCACGTGTTGTTTACCCGTTTACCCCTTTCAGGGCAGTAGTTGCTACATCCGTTGAGTGTCCCTATTGGACTCATTACGTCACTATTCTAAGCGAATGGGAAGGTGCCAAGAAAGGTGGTGGCTGGTGAGTCCATTGAAATATAGGTTATAGCAGGGCCTCTCAGCTAGACCGGGGTAGCGTGCGGCCGTCTCGCTCCTCGGCCGGGCCGGGGCAGCGTATGTCCGTCTCCTCCCTCAGCCGGACCGGGGCTGAGGGAGGGTATGGCCGTCTCATTCCTCAGTCGGACCAGGGCAGCGAACGGCCGTCCCGCCCATCAGCCGGACCGATGCAGTAAATGGCCGTCTCGACCCTCAGCCAGACCGGGGCAGCGAACGGCCGTCTCGCTAATCAGCCGGACCGGGACAGCGTACGGCCGTCTCACCCCTCAGCCGGACCGGGGCAGCGTACGGCCGTCTCACCCCTCAGCAGGATCGGGGCAGCGTACGGCCGTCTCGCCCTTCAGGGACCGATGCAGCATATGGCCGTCTCGACCCTCAGCCAGACCGAGGCAGCGTATGGCCGTCTCGCTCTTCAGCCGGACCGGTGCAGCGTATGCCTGTCTCGCCCCTCAGCCAGACCGGAGCAGCGTATGGCCGTCTCACTCCTGAGCCAGACCGGGGCAGCGAATTCGCGTGGGATTAACAGATCAGTGGTCTGCCTTCATCCAGCTGCTCTTACCCGTTCTTGACTATCATGCTCCTTTACAGCGCCTCAAAATTCACAACCCTTCGGCCCCCCTGCGCCTCGGACGCCACCCTGCGACTTATGGCGCAGCGCCGTGGACTTCTTGCCCGGGAGGGCCGGACTCCTGCCTTCCTCACCTTGGATAACCAAGTGAAATCGGCCATCAGACGAGATGTCAGAAACGACATTTCCAGCCGGGTGAGGAGGCAGGGTACGGCCTCCATCTTTCGCAACGCGCGTCAGGTGATCGAGGGCAAGAGGTTCACTCAGCGAGTTGCGCCTGAGGCCACCCCCAACGAGCTTAAAGGAAATAGTTCACCTTCAACATGGGTTTTGAACTGAAATAGCAGTTTTGTAGCCCGTGTTGAGAAATCCTTATCTGTAACTTGTATTGGCTGAAAAGAATCCCCAGCCGAAGATATTTGACTTCTTGGCGAAGGAATACGGCGCATATATGATGTACCGTACCGTCTGAAAGTGCCAGCACTGCCATGGAGCATGCGCAGACCAATAACGCACACCATAACATTAATAATTTACGACCTTCCGTCCTGAATTGGCGCGATGTAGGACCATTTTTGAAAATAAAAAAGAAACTGTATTAAAAAATATAATAAAATCGTGGTCTGAAAAATTTCCCGAAGGTGAACTATTTCCTTTAAAGGAAATAGTCCACCTTCAACATTAGTTTTAAACTGAGATAGCAGTTTTGTAGCCCGTGTTGAGAAATCCTTATATTGGCTGTTTTCTTGACTGAAAAGACTCTCCAGCCGAAGATATTTGACTTTTTGGCGAAGGAATACGGCGCATATATGATGTACCGTACCGTCTGAAAGTGCCAGCACTGCCATGGAGCATGCGCAGACCAATAACGCACACCATAAAATCAATAATTTACAATTTTCTGTCCTGAATTGGCGCGATATAGGACCATTTTAAACAGAAAAAAAGAAACTGTATTAAAAAATATAATAAAATCGTGTTCTGAAAAAATGTCCGAAGGTGAACTATTTCCTTTAAAGGAAATAGTTCACCTTCAACATGGGATTTTGAACTGAAATAGCAGTTGTGTAGCCCGTGTTGAGAAATCCTTATCTGCAACTTTTTTTTGGCTGAAAAGACTCCAGCCGAAGATATTTGACTTTTTTGCAAAGGAATGTGGCGCATATATGATATACCGCAGTGGCGGATCCAGGGGGCCGTAGGGGCTGAAGCCCCCTGCCTTAGAAACGGCGCCCTCGGGCATCCCGGCGCCGGGATGCCCGAGGGCGCCGCGGCGCCATTTTTGTATAGGATTTGCCGGCGCCGAAGGCGCCGTAGCGTTTTCGGGAGGCCGCCAGGGCGCCCTTGCGTCTACCAACAGCATCGTAGCACTCTTGGAAGGCACCCTGGCACCCTCAGAAGACATCTTGCCGCCCTCACAACGCATTATGCCGCCCTCGGAAGGTACATCGCCGCCCTCGGAAGGCATTATGCCGCCCTCGGAAGGCACCATGCCGCCCCCGTCACCGAGGAAATATGCCGCCCTCAGGCCTGAAGCCCCCTGCCTTAGAAAATCCTGGATTTTTTTTTTTTTTTTTTTTACCCGGACCGGCCTATAGCCATATCCCGGGTTTGGGGAAAGTACTTCTGGCAATTTGCCAGGCAAAGAGTTTCGTTAGTCGGTTTATGGGAACCCGAGCAAAAAAGGGAATAGGGTAGCTATTTTACGTTAAGTGAATTCTTCACAGTAAATCTAAAGTCTATCTTACGTTAAGTATTTCGTTCAAAGTCAAAGTTAAAATAAAACACGAGACACACACATACACAATATATTTCATACACACACAGAACAGAATACTTGTACAGTGTCAGAGTTGATGGAGCCGTGGGGTGCCGTCATTGCAACAGCGGGAGACTGTTGCCAGTCTCCCTAGCTCCGGCGCCTCGGCGAGACCTGGTTGTGGGGTGTGTTTAGCTGGGCGAAAAGTCCTAAATAATAAAAAAACCAGCGTCTAAGGCAAAGGGGAAAAACCTGCGCGGTGGGCCAAAAATGCGCAAGGCAAAAAAACCCTGTTATATTTGTTTAGCTAAACGTGTTTGGTAGAAATAATCTAAGAGGGGACCTATCAATACAAGATAACTATCACCTAACAGTGTAAAAAAGGTTTGACAGGGTGGATACTGCACCGCAGCGCAGTGGACACTGCACCGCAGCGCAGCAGCCACCGCACCGCGGCGCAGCATCGGCGAGTGATCTGGTTTGGCAGGGAATCATGCCGCCGCCAAAGCAAAATCGCACATCAGCCATCGGCGTCCCATCGCAGAAATCCCCCGCCAAATCAGCCACGCCACGAAGAGCCACGGCCAGAAACCCTCGCCGCGGGGCCGAGATCCAGCAGGGGGCCCCCGCAACAAGACACCGGCAGCCAACGCGCAACCCCACGTCGGCAGCAACATGATTTAATATACTGCACCGCAGTGCAGCGGACACCACACCGCAGCGCAGTGGAGTGAGCACCGCACTGCAGCGCAGCGGCCACCACACCGCAGCGCAGCATCGGCATATGTTATCAGGGGCGGGTGTTCAATACTCGGCTTTGGCAAGAGCGGAGTAGAGGGGAGAGGAGGGTTGGGAGGAGCATTACGTTTAAGAAATGAACAACGAATTTCAATGGAACCTTTCGTTGCGCGACTGATTTGGCAGGGAATCATGCCGCCGCCAACGCAAGACCGCACATCGGCGTCCCATCGCAGAAATCCCCCGCCAAGTCAGCCACGCAACGAATTTCGCCGCGCGGCCGAGATCCAGCAGGGGGCCCCCGTAACTAGACACCGGCAGCCAACACGCAACCCCACGTCGGCAGCAGCGTGATTTTAACATAATTTAACATGCTGCACCGCAGCGCAGCGGACACTGCACCGCAGCGCAGCAGCCACCGCACCGCGGCGCAGCATCGGCGTGTGATCTGGTTTGGCAGGGAATCATGCCGCCGCCAACGCAAAATCGCACATCAGCCATCGGCGTCCCATCGCAGAAATCCCCCGCCAAATCAGCCACGTCACGAACAGCACCGGCCATTCGCCGCGCGGCCGAGATCCAGCAGGGGGCCCCCGCAACAAGACACCGGCAGCCAACCCGCAACTCCCGCGTCAGCAGTAACTTGATTTAACAGTTAGTCAGGAAGTTATTTCTGACTGGTTTGGCAGGGAATCATGCCGCTGCCAACGCAAAACCGCACATCAACCATCGGCGCCCCATCGCAGAAATCCCCCGCCAAATCAGCTACGCAACGAACAGCCAAGCCATAACCATTCGCCGCGCTACCAATCCAGCAGGGGGCCCCCGCAACAAGACACCGGCAGCCAACACGCTACCCCACGTCGGCAGGAACCTGATTTAGCGACCAATTTGACAGGGAATCATGCCGCCGCCAACGCAAAACCGCACATCAACCATCGGCGCCCCATCGCAGAAATCCCCCGCCAAATCAGCTACGCAACGAACAGCCAAGCCATAACCATTCGCCGCGCTACCAATCCAGCAGGGGGCCCCCGCAACAAAACACCGGCAGCCAACACGCAACTTCCACGTCAGCAGCAGCACAATTTAACGGTTAGTCAGAAACAACTGAATGAAGTATTTGTTGGAGGTGATTTATTATTTCTTGTTGAACCGTCTCAAATTGCGGCGGTAGCGGTTACTTTCAGAGGGGCTGGGGGGAGGGGCTACGAGGGAGCTGGGAAGGAGGGTGGGGGGAGGGGAGGGATGGCAGGGAGAGGGTGAGGGACTGACTGTCCTCAGAGAGAGGAGGAGGGTGGGAGTTTGGGAGTTGGCGGGTGACGGCTCTGATCATAGAGGCGTCAGAGTCCTCCGAGGACACAGAGGACTCGAGCGGGGACTCCGCCAGAGATTCGGCGGGGGTGGGAGTGGGTGCCGCTGGGGCACTGCCAGAGTCCAGAAGGGACTCGGCGATACTAGAGTCCAGAAGGGACAGGAGGGACTCGGTCTGCTCTGCCGTCGGTGACGGTGGGCACTGCCGCCGCTGTGACGGGGCAGGCGGTGGCGCCGGTGAGGTGGACCCACTTGAGGTCCGACGGGGGGGCGCGGGTGGGGTTCGGTGGGATGGGGGCAGCGGGGGCCAGACGCTGGGGGCCAGCGCTGGGATGGGAGGTGGGGTGGGGGGGGGGGGACCGCCTTGCGGGCCCGGGTCTGCTCGGCGGCTAGCGCTCGGGCAGGGCAGTCACGGGACCATGCGGGGTGGGCGGCCCCGCACGACACGCAGCGAGTGGCTGCGGTGTCGCCACCGACACATTGGGCTGTGTCGTGCGTCTCGGCGCACTTCCCGCAGATGGACTGGCGGGCGTGGCACTGACGCTGGTGGTGGCCAAACCGCCAGCAGGCTCTGCACTGCAGAGGCCCTTGGGTCCACTCCTTGACTGTGACTACTATGTAGCCACAGTAGATGCGTTCCGGGAGCTGTAAGCCCCGGAAACGCAGCCGGACCATGGGGTTGGGGCCTGGTCGCTTAGACCGCATCCGGACCACTTCTGTCACCCCCTGAGTCACTAGCTCCTGGAGGAGCACGGTCTCAGTCAGATTGCTGACTTCGGGGCACAGGATGAATCCCTGGCAGGAATTCATGTGGTCCGGGGCCGTCACCTCACAAGCCTTGTCCATGAAAGACGGGATGGCTAGGAGGGTGGCAGTCTGCTGGCCAGACAGGGTCTGAACCAGCAGAGCGCCGGAACGGATGGAGCGCGCGGTGGCCACCTCTCCGCAGAGGGCGACCAGTTGGCGGCGCACCGCGAACGGGTTGGAGTGCCTCATGGTCACTCCGTCCTTCCTCTGAATGAGGAGGAGAGCAGGCCCGTCGGGTGGCGAGGTGTTGGGGGGGGGAGCCAAGCACCGGGTCGGTCCAGACGAGGCTCCCGAGGGGAGCCGGGGGGTCCAGGAGGACCGTCCGGGGGGGCAGACCCCTGAAGGGGGTCGGGTGGCTTCGGAAGGAAGCCGGGGGGTGGCCGCGCGCCGGGACGGGAGGGGAGAGACTCCTGAAGGGGGCCGGGCGGGGGGGTCGCCATGAGGGGACGGAGGGGCGGGGAAGTTGCCATGAGGGGGCGGAGGGGCGGGGAGGTCGCCATGACCGGAGGAGGGAGGGGAAAGTTTAATTAATAACCTAAATTACGTTAACGTGGCACACACGGCAGAACGTGTTGCCAGCTGCAATTAATCTACAGAATGAAGCGGGTTCTCTACCTTGCAAATTGTGGAAATTACGTTACCTACTTAAAAATATCTAAAGGCTACCTATCTAAGGGTCTAACGACCCTGCCACAAGCACGTGGACAGGGTCCCGCACCCGGAAGCGGTGGAGGGCTGGTGAAGGCTGGCTAGAAGTCGTCAGTGGTCCGATGTCGTTGAGATCGATGAAATCCTGGATCCGCCCCTGATATACCGTACCGTCGGAGAGTGCCAGCACTGGTCTGAGCATGCGCAGACCAATAACGCACACCATAACATTAATAATATACGACCTTCTGTCCTAAATTGGCGCGATGTAGGATCATTTTTGAAAACGAAAAAAAGCAAATGTATTAAAGAATATAATAAAATCGTGTTCTGAAAAATTTCCGAAGGTGAACTATTTCCTTTAAGAGTACTTTGTGGGGGTAGGTCCTCGAGTCGCGGATGAGGTCCGAGCCAGGGGGGGAGCCCTTCGTCTTCCTTGCGGGCTACCAAGAGCGGGTGCCTGTGCCTTCTCATTGAAACCTATCTCACTTCAGTCTCTCCGGTATGTTCTCTTTTCTATGAAAAACTCTTCTGCCACCGACTCTGACGGTGTTAGCATCGGGATTATCAGGCTGTGTTTTGATGTCATTGGTCACGTCCTTCTCTATCTTGTCAACACCTGTCTCACTACCTGTGAAATTACCGCGTCCTGGAAGCACTCCTCTGTTCACCATATCCACAAATCCGGCAACCTTTCCGAAGCATCCAACTTTCGTCCCATCTCCATCGTCCCTGCCTTCACCAAGCTTGTGGAGAAAGTTGCTCAGCAGCAGCTATACTCCTATGTCTGAAAATCATGTTTTCTCCTCTTCCCAGCACGGTTTCCGCTCCAGCCTATCCACAGAAACTGCGCTAGTTACCGTATCCGACCACATCATCATCATCATCATTTATTTCTTAAAGCGCTCCACTCAACGTGGCTTTTACGTCTTAGCGTCAAGTTACAGGCGATCACAATCGTAAAATATAAACACATGAGGGCGATACAATCCTAAAGATGCTTCAGTCATTACAAGGCGACATACAAGGCGACAGGAGTACATACTCGTTTTCGTCACTGGTCTGATTCGAGTAGCCACTGTCTGGCTGTTCTACGACACTTTGCGGCGGTCCTAGCTTCCCTGACTACGGTGGGCGCGTTGTTCCACTGATCTGCGGCACGGAAATGGAAAAAAATTCCGAGCATGCTCAGTGCGTACCCGCGGTATCTGCAGCTGACCGGCGTCGGTCGCTCGCGTCTCCCTAGCCGACACGTTCCCACGGTACAGTACACGCTCGCTTAGACTAGCCGGCGCCTGGTCATTGAACAGCAGCCAGTGCATGATGGCTAAGTCGCGCTCTGCCACCAAGTCATCCACTCTCGGCCACTTCAGTTCGCGCAACATCGGTGATACGTGGGCGGAACGTCTCGCGCCCTTGACAATTTGCGCACAGTGATTTATCACCTTTTGGATTCGGTGTTTTGGGATTATGCCACAGCCGGCCCAAACTGTAATGCAATATGATAGATGGGGAAAAACTAAAGCCTCAATGATCATTTTCTTTACCTCTTCCGGAAGTGAGCGAGCCAATTTTGATAGTCCCCCATCGTCGCGTAGCATCGTCGTATAACTGATGAGACTTGCGATTAAAATGTGAGATTACTGTAACGTCTCCCCCTCCTCGAGAACTTTAACAGTGGCCGATGGATGAATTTGAGCTTCGCCAAATCGGACAGAAAAATTGTGGTTCATTTGACATCTTTTGGACTTTATAAGCACTAGGGCGGTCTTTGTGGGATTAATTTTGAGACTGTTTGCCATGAACCATCGCTGTGCTACGTTTACTGTGTGCTCCACCCCGCTCTGAAGGTCTAGGACATGTCCCTGATGGAGGAACTGCACGTCGTCGGCGTACATTACAATTTTACTATCATTGAGGTAAGACGGCAAATCGTTTGTGAAAATTAAAAATAGTATTGGTCCCAGCAGCAACCCCTGAACCACGCCATGAGTATACATCCTTTCTGCTACCGACCGCCAGGAACTCACGCTTCTCTGTCTTCTCGACCTTTCCAAATGCTTTGACGTCATCGACCATTCAAAGCTTCTTTCCAAACTTCAAGCCTATTGTATTGATCCGACCTGGTTTTCCTCTTACCTCCGTGGCCATACTCAATCTGTTTGTACAACTGGTGGGCGGGGAAGCCAGACCGGGGCAGACCGGGGCAGACCGGAGCAGCCAGACCGGGGCAGCGTATGCCCCCCCCCCCCCTTAGCCGGACCGGGGCAGCGTATGGCCGTCTCATACCTCAGTCAGACCGGTGCAGCGTATGGCCGTCTCGCCCCTCAGCCAGACCGGGGAAGGGTATGGCCGTCTCCCCCTCCTCCTCAGCTGGACCGGGGCAGCGTATGGCCGTCTCACTCCTCAGACCGGTGCAGTGTATGGCCGTCTCGTCAGTCGCTCCTCACACATACCGGGGAAGCGTATGACCGTCTCCCCCTAAGCATGAACTAAGGGGGGGATAATTCTCCGCGGTAAACGTAATCGTACCTTAGGCGCAACTATCCGTATTCTGTATTCCGTTCGAAATATTCGCTCCGCACCGAGCCGCGTGCGGCGACAGCCGAGTCGGACCAGAGCACCAGTGACGTAACGCTAATGCTGGCGATTGGGGCGCTAAAATCCCCGGATGACTACCTTTCTTATACAGACCTTGGGTTTTGACAAGATTTCCTTCGCAACGTTTAGTAATAATCCGTACTAAAAACCGTTTCCCCTCTTAGTAGCTATTGGTACTAAAAGCCTTCGAGGACGTGTTGAGATTTCGGACGGGCACGGATTACGGGCACCCAAGGCCCTATAAGAAGGTAGTCATCCGGCGATTTGACCGAATCCGACTCAGGGGTGGTGACGTCATCTAGACGTATAATTCATTGCCCCTATACAAATCAATGATAACTTGCAATGTGGGATAGCGTTTTTGTGAGGCTCATAATGTATAATAGAATTAATAAAAACCACAGCTTCATACTATGTAATATATTAATACAAAAATGACACAAAAGACCATTTTTGGCACTTAGGGACAGACAAAGTGTCCTGGCCTCCTCACCCGACAGTAGTCTCTTTTGTCTCATTTTTGTATTAATATATTACATAGTACGAGCAGGGGCCGGGAACAGGGGGGGGGGGGAGCGGGGGCGCTTGACCCCCCCCCCCAACATCTGGACCGGGGGGCGGCGCCCCCCCCAACTTTGGTGAGCAGAAGTTTCCCTAAAAATTAGCTCTTTCAATTTTCTTCACAAAAAGTTCTACACAATATGAAAGCCTCTTATATAAAATTATTATTTATTATTATTATTATATATATATATATATATATATATATATATATATATATATATATATATATATATATATATATATATATATATATATATATATATATATATATATATATATATATATATATATATATATATATATATATATATATATATATATATATATATATATATATATATATATATATATATATATATATATATATATATATATATATATATATATATATATATATATATATATATATATATATATATATATATATATATATATATATATATATATATATATATATATATTTAAAAAATAAAATAAAATAAGAAAGTCACTTTCATTTTTTCCGTTTTCTTTTATAGCATGTCATTAGTATTATTATTATATAGCTTTGCCTTTATAGCAGTATCGTATACCTTTCTTTTCCTTTTTCCATTGTGTCCTATGAGATATAATGGAAAACTTTGGTAGCAGTACATTTGGTAGCAGTTGTCTGCTTGGCGCGCGTTAAAATAACGCACTGACGGCGATAAACATCTGCTGCATTTTGTTTATAAGTTTATCCCACGTCAACGTTACGGATGCGGTCAAACTGGCGTTTGACCTTCTAGCTGTCCTCTCGATGTCTGCCGACGGGGCGGCAATTGCAGGCAAGAGTTATCGTAAATGTCGTAGGTTACCGTGATACGGTGATGAAGCGGTCGGTGCAGCCCACACTCGCGGGCTTCTTCAAGAAAAACAAACGTCAGGCGTCAGGTACGAGTATTTTATCAGACGACAGGCGGGTTTACAAAGGCATACGGTTCATAGTAGGAATAGGAAACGGGGTGGCATGACCCCCACTTTTCATATTTTTGTATTGTTATGTTAACCCGCGCCGTGTCAGGGGCGGGGCGTTTAGACGCCCCCCCCCCCTAAGGTTTTTCGAGGATAGCGAAAAACGGCGGCGCGCCGTTTTTGCCGTTTCAAAAACGGCGTACGGCGCACAGCGCCGCCGTTTCAGCCGTCTTTTTGGCAACACCTGCTCGGGCATCAATTACCCACATTGTGTGCAATTCTTGACCACAGGTCATCTCAGGTCAGGTCACGTGACCACACCTCCAAATAAGTTTGCGGTCGTACTACAGCCACAGTTTTTGGCCGATCGGTTTCCAACTTACAGGATTTCATCTGGTCATAGATACCTACAATTCGAATATCTAATATGTTGTATATCGGTGACTTAAGGTCACCGGTTTGGTTATTTTCGTGACCTCCCATTATAAGTCAATGGTAAATATGAAAATGTTTTGTTTTCAGAGGATACGCATGATATCAGTCCAACTCCTTCTGGATCATGTTATCATAGGTTATTATTGATGATCCAGGTTACATTTTTGTTCAGTGACCCCTACAGGATCAGTCGAGGTCAACAGAGGTCCCAACACTTTTTTTTGTCAATAACTCTAGATAGAATGAAGAAAAATAAGTGAAATCGGCATCAATGTGTATGTCTCGTCGAGACACGTCTCCCAATATGCAACATGACCTACCTGGGTCGCCACTTGATCTTGACCCGAGGTCAAATTTCTAAGTTGACCTAAACTGGTCCAAATTAAAGTGATTCGAAGCGCGTTGACGAGAGAAACATGATGGCGTCAAAATTATTGTCGTATCTTTATTAGGTAAAAAGTTATTTCCGAGCGTTTTGCCAAAAAATAGCTCTTTTGACATTTGATGACCTCTGGAGCCTAAACTATTGACCAGATATAACATTTGATGACACGGCATGATTTATTATTTCAAGAGCTTTCCGTTGCTTTCTTCTGTTTGTTCCTAGCTATCATAGTTTCCGATATATTTGGGGGTTTCTGGAGAGACGTCCTAAAACTGGAAAATCTGACCTTTGGTGACCTCTGGTGACCTCAATATTGACCTGAACCAAAACATGGTAAAATAAATTCAAAGTGGTTTTTGATGAGCTTTCGAACCGTTTCGGTTTTCCAATGAGGAAAATTTGAGAGCGAAAAGGTGCACCAAGATGAGAAGTGAGAAGATTGCGCAAAAAAATGGCTTCGCCCCCCCAACTTTAAAATCGTTCCCGGGCCCATGAGTATGAGGCTGTGGTTTTTATTAACTATTATAACTTGCAATATTTTAAAAGACTATATAGATAATTATACTGAGCCGATTTACAAACAACAAACTCTGAAAGAAAAACCAATTAAAGGTCTCTAACTTGTCTTAATAACATTTTGATCCTAAGTTACTCTTATTTTGACAGCGAAGGGACAAAGATTTTACCCCTTCGCTAATGTTAAAAGGTTTGGTTTGTGGACCAAGCACCGTATCCTCTTCGGACCAAGGACTAATTGGAACACTCACCATGTTCCGAGGGGTATGGGGAGCCGGGCAGACTTTTTCAGAGGCCCACCGAGGGATTGAACCCCGGTCCCCGGCACAGAAGGCAAGTATCTTACCACTGCGCCGAGTTGCTCCCCGCCAAGGCCCTATAACAACCTCCCCGCTAATGTTAAAAGGCCATATATAAGCCGCGCCACAAATGTCGGTACGCCAACAAAAATCGCGTAGATGACGTCACGCCCAAGGAAGAACCACGTATGTTACGGTTTTTGGTTAATTAACATACGTGGTTCTTTTTATTGCATAGGCAAAAGCAAATTGAGCCAATGGCGGCTGAAGGGATGACACCCCCTGCGGGCACCTACGGGTGGCTGGAATTCAGGGGGGTGTCATCCCTATCTCCGTAATGTGTCCACTTCTACTTATGACGTCACCCAGTAGTCAATTCTGGCGCATGTCTGCGGTCGGTTAAAACTGTTTTACGCAAATAACTTTTTGACAAATATAGATACAGCAATTATTTTTATATCATCGTGTTTGCCTTATCAGAACGCGTCGATTCATACCAATTGTATGTGGTTTAGGCCAAATCAAAAGTGCAATCAGAATTGATAACTCTCATATTGCCAAAAAAGATTTTTAGTAAATTAAACACAAGATCGGAAGCTTTCGGCTTGCGCCTTCATCAGCCATTATTTGTATTTTTTGTCTCCAACATTTAGCAAAAAACATACGAATTCAAATATACAGGAACATGCATTTGGGCACACGCGTACTTCCGGTAAAATAGGTTACACATTCACATGCTATTACATGACAATGAATACTTGTTTTCCCCTATCACATGGACTGTAAGCTGATACATATACAAATAATAAAATTAACGTACCGATATACAGCATAACCACCTATACCCGCGCATACAGCCTCTTACCACATATACAGTATATGTTACCACATATACAGTATATATGTTGGAGAAAAAATACAAATAATGGCTGATGAAGGCGCAAGCCGAAAGCTTCCGATCTTGTGTTTAATTTACTAAAACATCTTTTTTGGCAATATGAGAGTTAGGTTATCAATTCTGATTATCATCATGTCTCTCAAAACAGTGTTGAAAAATATTCAAGATAATCAAAAGTTCATAAAAGGGGCGGGGCCTAGAGCCTCAGCTGCTGACCGCCGAACCGCAAGGGGACCGTGAACAAGGCCCTGACCTTTCATAACCTCTAGTGCCTCAACATTGATCTGAGCCTAAAATGATGCACAGTTTTCGATTCGACTTGTTTTGAGATTTCCAACGCTGTCTTTATCTTTTTCGTAACCTTTTTATTTTTTTCGAGTTAGATGGTATTTATTTCTCCCGAAATAGCATTAACTGCAATGGCGGAGGCCGATGGATACACAGGACGTCATGCTCTGACGTCATGATCACGAAGAAACGCCGAATGACTCAAAGATTACTTTACTAATACTCTAGCTCCTATATATGACCTTGCTGGCATTACGGAACGGTTTTGTTGCGTGGACTGGGAGGGTGGGCTAACTAGTTCCGGCCTGTTTTTAGGGTGTTTCGTATTTCTGTTCGTGCTTGCCACTGGTCAAATACAAATAAGATAACTTTCTTTATTGTGTCAAGTAATATTTATTATATACTCCTTCAAAATGAGAAATGTTTGTCTCATTGCCGGCATGGTAAGTTGAAGGGTACAATTTTACATTAAGTGCGCCACCTTTAAAATGCATAAAAATGCAAAAATGCATAACATTTATTTTGCTTTTCAGGGTTTTTATGTGCTGATTCAAAATCTGCTGCCCATTTGTTGTGCAGACATATTTGCAGCACAAATGGGAAAAAAATTGCAGCACATGTGCCGCAATCCCAAATGACTTGGGAAGCGGCACATACAAAACTAAAGAATGCAAAATGTATGCATGAAACTAGAATCCTATGACCAAAGCATTCTAGAATAATGACATCTCAACATACGTGGGAGACAGGATAAGTGACACCAGAGTTGGTGGGGTGGTGATCCTTTGACGGGTAATAGGTAATTATGTCCTATGCCCAGTGTCCTGCATTTCACAAATATGAGTGGAAATCCACACTTAAGTGAACAAGTGAACATTTTTTTGTCACACCACTTGCCATCGAGACGTCACTAGCGATCAAGCTAAACAGTATTAAAATCAAAACTCTATAAAAAAACATTATCTTCTTACCTACCTAGGTCAGTTGGGCAAACTATGGGGAGGCAATACAAAAATTGATAGATCAAAAAGTTGATTGAAGTGGGTGGAGCGATGCCCTTATAAGGGCATGCTTGCAGACCTTCAGTAAAACATCAATATTTTAATAATCAAGCGATGAAATAAACCGAGAACCACAGAATCAGCAAGTAAAAATATGAAACTATGCACAGTATATGAATGCTACCTTTAAAATAAATAATGAACATGCATTCAATGATTACTGCAATCAACAAATTGATTACAGGCATCTGAAAATTATGGCGGCAATCAACTTTTTGATTGTGTAAACAGCTGGCTAATCAATATATTGATTATGTTAACTTATACTGAAAATGTTATAAATGTTAATGTTAATCTTAATGTTAATCTTAATGTTAATCTTAAAGGGAATAGGTCACCTTGAAAGTTGTCTTGAAGTTCAACCATTAGGTGCATCTTGAGCTCAAAACTATGAATATGACTTTGGTTTGGACAACAGATGGATATATGTGGAGAAAGAAGTAAGTTTCTCTTTCTATTTCACGAGAAATCTTACGATAGCAGCTGGCGTTCTGGCTCCGCCCCGTTCCGCCTGACGCCAAGTACAGTCTCTGACAAGGGGCCGCCGCGCCGCCCGGGCGGCTGAGCGGATATTAACGAGGCGTCGTGACCAGAGACAACGTGCCAGAGAGTGTACCTGCCTCCGGCGGCGCGGCGGCGAGCGTTCATTCCCCGATCGTGGCCCGGAACAGCGGGATTGAAATCGGGCCCACTAGTCCTGTGTCGAAATTACTTAACGTAGAGCGGTAATTCTTTCACCACAAACCATTTTTAGATCTGCTCTACACATCTGCTATCTCAGTCAAAAACCCCATGATAAAGGTGAACTATTCCCTTTAATGTTAATCTTAATGTGAATGGTATACTGGAGAAGAAAGCTGAATAATAATTAATCAAAATGGAATCATCTGATAAATAATTAATTAACTATGAAGCATAACAAATTACCTCGATTTGATGAATTTAGGAAATACTTTTTATTTGTATTCAGAAAGACACAAAGACACAGTCAGTGGATACTGAACAACACTTTTTTGGTGGATCAATAATTTTTCTTTCTTTTCCAACAAAAATCTGATTTACTTAGGCTTTTTTCAATGTACATGACACGCTTCAGTGTGGGGATGTACCAAAATCAATCAAAATATTGATTGCATGCCCATATTAGGGCATCACTCCGCCCACTTCGATGAACTTTTTGATCGATCAACTTTTTGATTGCCGCCCCCTAGTTTACCCAACTGAGGTCCCTACGGTAGGGCCAGGCTGAAAATTAGTGGGAGGCCATGTATTTGTGGGTAACAGAACTTCTAGTAACAGTATGTATATTTGACGTCTGTTCCTGGCAAGCGTGATTCGTTATCTCCCCTCTGACTGACTGCCAGAAGCATCAATTGCTGGGTTATCATAAAAAAAATCACCTCAATATCCACCTCCTGGAATAGTGACGTCCTCTCAGCATTCATCACACTCTTGCACAGAACAATTTCAAGACATTGCCTATGCCAGTTATTAGTTCCAGTCCAGTTCCAGTCCAGTTCCAGTCCAGTTAATTAGCATGCTGAATTGGTTGGCAGGAGTCGGCGCTTCAGCTGTCTTTTCAATTGTCTGACAGATATATCGTTGAATGTGCGTGGCAGCTCGTTCATACCATGAGCAGCGCGGTAGGCGAAGCGCTTCCTGCCAGTCTCCGTCTTAACCCGCGGTAGGAATAGGAGCCGGTCCTGCCTAGTGTGTCGTGAGTGGGCAGGCCTGTCACAGTGGGTCACGAATATCTCGGCGAGACTCTCCGACTCAGCGGTGCAGCGGACTTTGTGGAGAAGGCAGAGGGTTTGGTAGAGGACGAGGTTGGGAGCATCCAGCCACCCCAGCGCGTCACGCACACCAGAAACGCGTCGTGCTTGCGTTTTTCGGAAACGACTCGGGCAACGAAGTTGATGAGCTTCTGAATGCGGTGTAGGTTTTTGGCGGAGCCGCTGCCGTATACGACCAGGCAGTAATGGATGTGTGAGACCACGAGGGAGGTGACGATTTTGGGGAGGATTTCTGGAGGGAGGAAATGGCGGATGTGGGATAGGCTGACTAGGATTCAGCAGCACTTGCGAGAGAGGGCGGACACATGAGCGTCCCAGGTGAGGTTTTGATCAAAGACGACTCCAAGGTTGCGTGCCTCGGAACGGAGAGCCAAAGAAGTATTGCGAAATTTGATGGCGAATTGAGGAAGGGAGCGCAAATTTTGTCGTGTGCCGATGGTAAGGAGTTCGAACTTCGTTACGTTAACTTTAAGACCATTGCAAAGAAAGCAATCTCCGAGAGCAGAGAGAGCCAACTCCATGCGAGCGATAAGCGCAGGCAAGCAAGATTTTGGTTCCGAAATTATGACCTGAGTATCATTGGCGTATTGCACTACAAGCGCATCAGCCGCATGCAGACTCAGGTTATTTGCAAACGCGCAGAAAATAATGGGGCCGAGAGATGAGCCCCGAAAGACTCCTTGCTGTATGGAACGCGGTGTGGAAATCTTAACTTTGCCATCAGAGCCAGTGAAGCTAACACTCTGTGTGTGACCGTGCAAGTAATTTTGGAACCATGAGGTATCTATATTGGGGGTCTAAAGTTTTTCTAGAAGTTTACCGTGGTGAATAACGTCAAAGCATTTGCTAAGGTCAATTAAGCAAATAAGCGAAATTTTGCCAGAATCCATGGCCGAAAGCATATGGTCACTGATACAGGTGAGCGCTGTCTCTGTTGAGTGCCGCGGGCGGAAAATACATACTGGATGTGCTTCTACTGCTGTGAACATTGCAGTTACAGGTACGAACCACCCATCAAAAGATGTGCCTTTTCAAGACGGAGTGTCAGCATGATTTTCAATTGGAAATCCAATGGAAATTGACAAAGTTATGGCCAATAATATTTCTAGCTCATCATGAACTTATCGCGAGGCACCATCAACCCAAAACAAACATAGTCAAAATTCAATCGACATATTGTAGGTACAGCGATCAGCCACCCATCAAAACATGCGTATTGTCACGAAGCATCTTTTGGTAATTTTCAATTGGAAATCGGTTCGAAATTGACGAGATAATTTGCTTAAAACCTAGTCACATGATGTTTCAGATTTGGCGTGTTTGCCTTGGACCACAACAGCGGCGACAGCGCAATCTAGACGAATCAGCTTCGTGAAACGGATTTTGAACCAATGGCTACGCCAGACTAGGAACGAGCCTTCCTTGCAATTCTGTTACCAAACACATGATGTGTTTTGGTGGCGGCCGGTTATTATAGAGTTCAGTGCGGTCGGTTCAAATAGCGAAAACGAAGAGCGGTAGAAATACTAATGACGTATGCGAAACGTCACGAGATTTGTCCCTTTAAAATAGCTCCCAATAGCTCCAACGGTTTTTGCGTTGAAACCCAGCAACTAGGTCGTTTTGGAAGGACAAATTTCAGATTTGGTGATTGATCAGTACTACCGACAATCTGGCTATTTCAGTTAAAAACCAATGTTAAAGGTTCACTATTCCCTTTAACCGGATCTCACCCGAACGCCATTGACCGGGGGGGGGGGGGTGATATTTCCCCCCTCGTTATCTCCGGAACCAATGATCGCAGCGAGACACACAAGGCGGCATTCGAAAGCTCTCAATGAGCTGAATCTAAAGCATATTCGAAACTTTCGAATTGAGGTCACATCAGGTCAAGGTCGGGTCAAAGGTCAAAATCGAGGCATTTGAGTTTATGGACAATACTTTCCATCCAGAGCCTTTCATTGCGACCATGATCACCCAAAGTGCTCCCAAAGGTATAATAAACTTCCTGCATGAGCTAAAATGAGATTGGTTAAAGGGAAATAATGACCTTTTTCCACTAAAATGGAGTTAGCACTTGAAATCGCCAGACGAGATCAAAATATATTGTAAATTCATCACATTTTGCATGAAAACTTTCCTACCGAAAGATATTTCAAGTTAAAGTTGATAAGCGTTCCACACTTTAAACGACCGGTACTTGCACTATTTCTGACCTTTTGTCAAGTACTTTTGGTCCTCATCAAACTGCGGGCTTTTCCCGTATTGGTTTTTTACGCAATGGAGTTGAAAATATATTGTGCGTTCTGCTTGTTGTGATTATATGCCCGGCGATCTTCTAAAACTAACAGCGATTGAAAAAAGTGGCAATAAAATCGGAAGCTCATCGATGCACATCAACGTGGCATAGTTAGTGGTTGTGACCCTCAATTTTTGAAAATCGATTCATTTGTTTTCAACATTAGGAGTTGTGTATAGTTTGTATGTGGCTGTATATAACACTATGCTTTATTTTATCATGAAAAATAATAATTTTTCCCAAAAAAACTAGCGAACAATAACACAAAACTGGCAATTAAATCAGAAGCTCATCGATGCACATCGACGGCGACCTATTTAGCGTCGGCGATTTGTTTACAAAGTCATTGTCATGCTTCTCGGCGCACTTAACCATCTCGGCGCACTTGGCGAGTTGTTCCTGATTAGTATACCCAAGTCCCGTAGCAGGCTTTGTTAATGACGTCACTGGTGCCATTCTTGTGTAGCATTGCAAAATATATCTGATTTCGAGTTGAAAGCTAATTAAAGACTTATTCAAATTATTGTTTTTAAGTTTGAATTTTCTTGTTAATCATTATTAAAGGTATTTTATCACTGTATTTCATAGTAGTTGACACTTCAGAAGCTTGTGACGTAATAATATTGTATCCAATATGCATTTCCCTCACCTTTTGCTATTGTGGCGCAGTGCCGAGTGCTTTGCGAATACTAGCTTGCCTGGGGTTCAATTCATTCCGCTCTTATTTTATTCGAGTTGGTATAGTTTGCATGTTGTTGTTATTCATGACTTATACTGATAGTCAGTCATGCATCACGGATGCTTCACGGATTGCTTCACGGATCAGAACGCTGCTCGAACGCACGCTAGTAGCGCTTTCGTTCTCCATGGCAACCAGGCGTGAGCCAATGAAAAGCCAGAACGTATTCCCTTTCTGGCTTTTGATTGGCTGACGCCTGGTTGCCATGGAGAACGAAAGCGCTACTAGCGGGTGTCCGAGCAGCGCTCAGTTTGATCGGAAATGTCACAGAGCCTCCACAAATGCCGCACTCGATGTTAACAATGGTAGGGAAGGACGAATTTGTCAATGACCTTCATGAAGTACACAAGGTACTTGTTTTGTATTTTTTCCAAACTTACAACTTTGAATTTGGGAATAATTTTATTTAATTCTTAAATTTAAATAAAATAATTTTAAAAACATAACGGTAGCCTAAGAAATTGTTGCTAACAAAATCAAAAGGTCATTATTTCCCTTTAAGGTCAGGTCACAAAAGGTCACTGTCCGCAGAAGATTTTTGAAAGTCATGCGACACATGTTTCATTGGCTATTTTACACGTAGAATTCGATAGTGATAGTCATTTTACCATCTCAACTCATTTAAGTGAAGTTAGTGTCAAGCTCAGGTCAAGTTCAGGTCACATGTGGTCCAAATTTGAAATTGCTAAATCTAAATGCAAAAGGCATGCTTCTAGACTAGTTTTGTCTCAGAAATACATTGCTGACATTCATTTATCTTTATCTGGTAAAAAACGCAATTTCAAAATATGACGTCATGAGTTACCATACTCAGTAGCCATAAGTCAGTCAAAAATAAAGATAATGCTTTGGAATTTGGTTCAGGTATTGTTCATTGTGGTTCTGCAACATATATTCTGGTTTTCTGAACATTTTGAAAACAAACATTTTGTTGTCATTCCCAAAATCGTTTTTATTTTATTTTGGGGGTCAAAAACCACAATTTTCAAAAATTCGAGATATACATTTTGTAGGCCTTGCGATTTGCTATCTTTTAACGTTTGTGTATTGCATTTTGCTCAAAAAGTGCCTATTGTACCGCCTGTTAAAGTTGAGCTGATTTTATCGTCAAACTAGTATGTAGTGACGTCACTAAATTTGCTATATCCAAAAAAAATCGACGACATTGCTTCATTTTCACACAGAAGATGTAAAATTGACGTGGGAGAAGGTACCCAAAGTTTCACGTTGATAGCGCCATTGTGTTTTGAGCTATCGCGAAAATTCGTCAGGGGGTGGGGGGGGGGCGATATTTGCCCCCTCCCCCCTCCCCCGGTTAAGCGCGGGTTAACACATATTTTTTACTGAGATAGTATAATTATACTGTAGGCTTAAAAATTAAGGGTTATTAAAAAAAATATGCATGTAATTGGTAGGGTGGGGTAGGGTACGGGTACGTAATTATAACATGGACATGTTCAAACACCAGATTTCTTTTTAGGTATTCTTAACCCGCGCCGTGCCGGTGCTCGGCGCCACCTTCGCCGTGCCGGGGGGGGGGGGGGGGGGGGTCGACGACCCCTCTAACTCTGCTCCTATAGACCGTAGGCAAACAAACAAACACACTGTTCGAAAGCTCGTCATAATGCATTTGGAAACTATTTCAGACATTTTTTATCAGGTCAATATTGATATCACCAGAGGTCATCAAGGGTCAAATTTTCAAGTTTTAGGACCTCGCTCCAGACAATCGATATCACAGGAACTATGATGGATAGGAACAAACGGAAAACAGCAATGGAAAGCTATTGTAAAATGAAATCGGTAAGGTGTCCTCAGATTTGAGCTAAGGTCAATAGTTTAGGCTCCAGAGCTCATCAAATGTCAAAAAGGCTATTTTTTAGCAAAACAGTTTTCACATCTTTTTACCTAATACAGATACGGCAATAATTTTGACGCCATCGTGCTAGTATTGTCAAGGCGCTTCGAATCATATTAATGATGACCAGGTTAGGTCAACTTAAAAATTTGACCTCTGGTCAAGGTCAAGTGTTGACCCAATTAGGTCATGTTGCACATTGCGAGACGTGCCTCGACGAGACAAACAAATTGGTGCCAGTTTCACGTCTCTATCTTGATTTTCTCGAGTTATTGACAACAAGTGTTTGTGACCTCTGATGACCTCAGCTGACCCTGTAGGGGTCACTGAACTAAAATGCACCTGGGTCTTCAAGAATGGCCTATGATAACATGATCCAGCAGTAATTGGGCTGATATCATGCGTATCTTCAGAATAGGAAGCATTTGAATATTTCCCCACTGACTTAAAATGGGGAGGTCACGAAATTGACCCGACCTTAGGTCACCGATATCGAAAATCCGAGATATATGAATTGTAGGTACCATTGCCTTTATGAAATTTTGTAAGTACGAAATCGATCGGCCAAAAACTGTGGCTGTGGTACGACAACACTCCTTTGTTTTAGGTGGGGTCACGTGACCTGGTCTGGTGACTTGACCTGAGATGACCCGTGGTAAAATTTATACAGGATGTGGGCAATTGATGCCTCAACAGCTGTGCCAAAAACGGTGGAGCTGCGCGCCACCGTTTTCTAGCTATCCTCGAAAAAACTTAGGGGGGAGAGGGAGTGTCTAAACGCCCCCCCCCCCCCCCCCCCCGGCACGGCGCGGGTTAAAGGGAGTGTGTCTACTGTTTTGGAATGTCAAAAGTATTTGTATTACGGTAATAAGCTACTGGTTTGTTTGTTGGATACGATAAAATTAACATCTGAGGCCCCTTTAGTTGAATTTTCACTTATATTTTTGTTTGCATATTTTGTTTTGTTTCAATATAGATAAAACGATCGCAACTATAATCAGAGGGAATATAAATGTTATATAAAACGGCGCACCTAAGACAATAAACAATCCATATGAACAGTCGAACAATGCTAACAAACCGTCGAAAAGCAAGATGGCCGCTGAGCTCTGTTCGGCAGCTGCTATCAGCGCTCACGAGCTGTTTTGTCGAAATGCTATTGGCCGGCGCTATCGATATGCTAGCAAATTTGTATCGATATGTCGATATTAGCAATGCTTCTAGTAGTGATCACTGGTAAGCCCTCTGGGTCTACCTTACATTTGTTTTGCTACCAGCCAGTTCCTGGGGTCTTTGGAATATCTCAGCATCTAGTGTGAATCTGGAACAAAATTAAAGGTATGGCTCGATTAAGAAAATGATGTCCTATAAATCAGTGTCAATAACCCAAATATGCGATGTGAGTAGACACACTCCCTTTAAGTGTGTCAGTATAGTCTGCATTGCCAATATCATGAAAAGACTGGTGCTATGGTGTGTCTGGCAATACAGTTGTTTATCCCAACTTTTGTATTCCCCTAACTTTGTACTGGGTAGCCCTTACAGGGTATGCAGGACGGTGTGCCATTCATTTACTATGTGACCCTTCTACATTAGTTACCATGTTCTCAAACAAAACAAGATTGCTGCACACACAGTGTTGGATTTGTCATTTCATGACCTGGTCCCGGAGAGTAAAAATCCATAGGTGGAGAGTAAAATTGTATTGTCAGGCAAGTTCAGATTTTCATTTTTGATTTAATTATTTTACTTTGAAAGTAAAAAATCCTGATTTGTAATAGATATTAAATCCTTGTGAGGAAAATTGAATTATATTTTAACTACAATGTCGGTAAGATCAGGCGAAAAGAGAGCAAATTTCTTGAACAAATATGAAGAGAGCAATTTTTTTTTGGAATGGCGTCCGAATGGCCGCTGATGGCGTCCGATAAATGACACGTGTAGCGTTCGCAACGAATAGGCAATTTCATGAAAACCCTCAATGTTTTTCAAAACCACTTAACTACATGAATATCTACGAGTCACTACGAGTTGTCATTTTTGGTCAAACAACCGCCAGTGAGCTGCTATATCAACAAAACAGTGCGCAACCTTTGTCAGACGCGCGCCATTTATGTCGAAGTTCTTTTGCGGCTGCTCCCGAGCAACCGCAGAGCCGCAGAGCGGAGAGTCTCTCCTCCCGGATCTGCTCTTTCGTGATTGGCTGACGATTAAGCCCCGCCCTTTTGGCCGCGGGAGCCGCGGCGGCCGTAGACCCCGTGAACAGGCCTCAGGTCACCACCTGTGTGACATGGGGACCATGTCAGAGACTGTAGTGGGCAGAACCAGTTGTGAAGAACATGACAAACCCACCAATGGAAGTTATTATAAGGTGCATGTATCCAACAGTAGGTACCTACAGTGTATCCAACAGTATGTACCTATGGACTTAATTGCTTAGTGCTGCAGAACTGCCAGGTAAAATCAGTCCACTTGTCTCTGGCTGTGAAAGCTACCCTGTTTGTTTTTAGCCTCTAAAACCTGAAGTCTTCATTTGTATCCCTGAAATGACAATATTTCCCATCATAATTCATGCCACAATTCAATATGTTTTCACTGGTTGGTGAGTTGTGTGGCTTTGCAGGTTGACCTACTGAATCATTTGATCTGTTTCACAGCACATGTTGGCGTGCTGGCAGCCAGCTACTGGAGCGGCTATGCAGCTGTCTGCCGACAACTTTGACAAAGTTTTAGGTGAGTTTTCATGATGCACTCATGCATTCATGCATGCATGCATTAGATTATAATGTAAAAAAGCACTGTCCAGAGCCCAATTGAGGCTGCAGCTGCAGTGAGTTCACCATGCGCCACAACTGGAGACCCACCGGTATTCACACAGACCTGTATATGTAGCACACAGTATACACATGATTCAAAGGAAGTGGGAAATGTTTAATGGTATCCAAAGTCCCATGTGAACTCCACTCCGAAGATGTGAATGTGGTCCAGCTAGTTTTGCTGTTGGTTGTAAATTGTGATCCTTAGTTATAATCCTTAGTCATTCTGTATATTTTGTATGATATCCACAATTTGCAGTGTACTTTTTGGCATCTGGTTGACATTTTTCCATTGCAAGATGGTACTACAATAGTCGTACAATAGCCGCTAATGTATACCAACTGTGCACATTGTAAGTAAGTTACCACATTAGAGATGTGATATGGTTCCCTTCCCAGGGGATTATTTATGTAATGCCTCATTTCATTAAATTCATTAAATGTCCAGTAATCACTATTCATATGAGCAGAGCCAACAGATAGAAATAAGGTGTTGCTAATTTATCACTCAATCACAGGGGTCACAGCCCCAGGTCGCCTTTCCGCATGCAGTGGGGAAGTGACACTGTGCCGTGTGGCGATCTGCGCAGAGTCCACGGAGCTGATGCTAGTCAACTTCTACGCCGACTGGTGCCGCTTCAGTAACTTGCTGGAGCCCA
The DNA here is from genome assembly GCA_036785665.1 of Chirona hameri. Lineage (NCBI taxonomy): Eukaryota > Metazoa > Arthropoda > Thecostraca > Balanomorpha > Balanidae > Chirona > Chirona hameri. Next base: position 134,529 of record JAXIVJ010001355.1, read on the forward strand.
TCTGGGACGAGGGCGCCGACCTGGTCTCCAAGAAACTCGACTCCAAGCGCGTCCTCATGGCCAAGGTGGACTGCGACAAGGAAGGTAGGTGTCTGGAGGTCAGACAGACGGCGGAGTCGTGGTGATGTGTGTGCCTTGGTACACAGTGATGAAGCTGTATGTTAATTCACATCACAGAACTGGCCGTGGTGATGTGATGTGATGTGACGAGTCGTGGTGATTAGTGACGTGACATGACGTCACGTGACGAGTCGTGGTGATTAGTTCAGTTCAGTTCAGTTCATATATTGGAGAATCATTCCACGTTGTGGTTTAGTGTTTGATCCGTTTCAAAAACACCGTCAAGATGAGTACATAGAGGCATACACATTACACATACATCGGTCAAGGACGCTAGAGACTTCTCCCCGTCACATACTCGGGAAGGCGCTAGTACATATGCCTAAATCAGACGCATAAATGTTAATACAGATGCAAATACAAATGCTAAACCATCTTTGCACCAAAGATGAGATGTCAAATCACAGATGATTTGGTATAGCGGCGAGGTTACGAGCTTCCGGGCCGGTTCGGCAGTTTTCTGGCTCGCTTGTTCCAGACTGAGATGCACGGTATGAAAAAGTACTGCGAGCCAAGGAAAGCCGAAACGGAGGAAGCTGTAACTCGCCACTGAATGTTGCGCGAGTAACTCGCTGCGACACGGCCGAACGTCGGACAAATAACGACTGGACAGCTTTCGGAGTGTTTGCATCATTCAAAGCCTTTAAGACTTTGATGCAGTCACGATGTTTGACCAGGTCGTCAATTTTGCGCCAGCCAAGTTGATCTAAAATAGGCGAGATGTGGTCAAATTTTCGAGCACCTGTCACTATCCGAGCCGCAAAATGTATTAGTTTTTGAATTATGTGCAAGTGACAGGCTGCAGCTCCGCCCCAGATTGAGAGACAGTAGATGATGTGGGGAAACACGCGAGCATGAATAAGGATCTTGCGGGTCTCTGGTGTGAGGTGGTGGCGAATTTTGTAAAGTGAAAGAAGAATGGAGTTGTACTTTTTTTTACAACATTTGATATATGCTCCTCCCAGGATAATTTATTGTCAAAACCATTCCGAGCAACTTCACGGACGGGCAGGGGACCAGGACGTCTGATTAGTGACGTGACATGACGTCACGTGACGAGGCGTGGTGATTAGTGACGTGACATGACGTCACGTGACGAGTCGTGGTGACAAGTGACGTGACATGACGTCACGTGACGAGGCGTGGTGATTAGTGACGTGGCATGACGTCACGTGACGAGTCGTGGTGACAAGTGACGTGGTATGACGTCAAGTGACGAGTCGTGGTGACAAGTGACGTGGTATGACGTCACGTGACGAGTCGTGGTGATTAGTGACGTGTCATGACGTCACGTGACGAGTCGTGGTGATTAGTGACGTGGCATGACGTCACGTGACGAGTCGTGGTGATTAGTGACGTGACGTGCTGTGATGTGACGTGACACAGCGTCGTGGCGTGACGTGACCGTCGTGTTCCACTCGTATTCGTATACAGTACGGTCCTCGTAGGCATCATTGATGACTTGTCTCTCACGTATATGACTTGTCCTCAGACTGATGATGACTTGTTCATCTGGTCAGACTGTTCATTGTTCTGGAAAATCGGTCTACTCGCTGCCGGTTTTGTCAGAGAAGAACATAGACTTCTGTGACTGTCTGACTTTGACATTCTGAAGGATTGCGTTTTACTTGCACCAACTCCTGATTTTAGACAGCTGTAGGTATGTTTAACCCGCGCCGTGCTGGGTCCAAACTTGGGGGGCGTCCAAACGGACGCCCCCCCCCCCCCCCATAAGGCTTGTCGGGGATAGCGAACAGTTTGGGCATCAATTACCCACATGTGATATTTTTTACCTTAGGTCATCCCAGATCAGGTCACGTGGCCAAACATCAAACACAGTGTGCAATCCTGGTCACAGTTTGTGACCCGAGCGGTATGAATCTCACAGGATTCGATCACGTCATAAGTACCTACAATTCTATCTCGGATTTGTTATATCGGTGACTGAAGGAAGGGTCGATCTCGTGACCTCCCCATTATAAGACGATGGGCAAATATACAAATGCTTCCTATTCGAAAGATTGCTAATTAAATCGGACCGACCCTTTTAAGATCATGTTATTGTTGTGTCATTTTTGATGATCCATGCAAACAAAAATATATAGCCAATAACTTGATACAACATAGATAGAGACCTGCCAAATCGAATGCGTGCAAACAAAGGTACCCCATTCCATGGTCAACAACAACGTGTGATACCGCACCCATTTACTGAAGAACGCTTGGAAATGCTGACTCTTATCGGTAACCGGTCCGACATATTCACATTCGTTAGCTCTTCTGTTAGTCACGTGTGAGTTTTGATGATGGTGCAATTTATATATCGTTTTTTTTAAATGATTTGAAGATTAAGTTAATATGGTGACACTTCACGCTGACGTCTGCTTGTCCTGGTCTGTAATGTGGGCTGACCTCTGCTTGTCCTGGTCTGTAATGTGGGCTGACGTCTGCTTGTCCTGGTCTGTAATGTGGGCTGACCTCTGCTTGTCCTGGTCTGTAATGTGGGCTGACCTCTGCTTGTCCTGGTCTGTAATGTGGGCTGACGTCTGCTTGTCCTGGTCTGTAATGTGGGCTGACCTCTGCTTGTCCTGGTCTGTAATGTGGGCTGACCTCTGCTTGTCCTGGTCTGTAATGTGGGCTGACCTCTGCTTGTCCTGGTCTGTAATGTGGGCTGACCTCTGCTTGTCCTGGTCTGTAATGTGGGGTGACGTCTGCTTGTCCTGGTCTGTAATGTGGGCTGACGTCTGCTTGTCCTGGTCTGTAATGTGGGCTGACGTCTGCTTGTCCTGGTCTGTAATGTGGGCTGACCTCTGCTTGTCCTGGTCTGTAATGTGGGCTGACGTCTGCTTGTCCTGGTCTGTAATGTGGGCTGACCTCTGCTTGTCCTGGTCTGTAATGTGGGCTGACGTCTGCTTGTCCTGGTCTGTGATGTGGTGACACTTCACGCTGACCTCTACTTGTCCTGGTCTGTTACATAACTGTGTGTTTCGACTGAGGCGCCCACCTGTGCCGTGTTACCTGGGTGCTGTGCCGACATGGACACTTCAGTGACGTCAGCGCTGATGTGTTTTTTTCATGCTGCTTTTTGAGGTGCTGAGGTGTGTTATTTTTGTCCACCATCCTCAGCTGAATGTTGACCTGTTAACCTACATACACCGGTCCTACGTCTCTGCTGTCAGGGGCGCAGCCAGGGGGGGGGGGGGGGGGGGGGGACAGGGAGCACATGCCCCTCGGCCCCTCAGCCCATATGGAAGCGGCGGAGCGGACGAAGGGCCCAAAACGGCCCGGCTTACCAGGCTTAAGAGAGTCCTTGTTCGGACTTAGGGGTCCTCACTCGGCCCGAGGGAGCCCTCGGTCCGCCTGGGGGTGCCCTCGGTTTCCCTAAGGGACCCTTGTTAGGCTTACGGGGGCGCACGGTCCGCCTAATGCTTTTGGTTAGTCTGAGGGGCCCTCAGTCGGCCTGAGGGAGCCCTTGCTAGGCTTAAGAGGGCCCCCGATCGGCCTGAAGGAGCCAGCCGGCCTAAGGGGGCCCTCGGCAGGCCTAAGAGGGTCCTAGGTCGTCCTGAGGGGCCTAGGTTGGTCGGCCTGAGGGGCCCTCGGTCAGCACCTGGTCATGGTAATCCCTGATAGACACTGGGCGCCTTCGGTACCCTGCCTCGTCTGGGGGTCAAATGGGTACTGCCTTAGCCTGGTTCTGGCTCCCAGCCTGGTTCTGGAGTGTGATCGCCACTGGGGGTCCTGGCTAGCGCCTGAATACCCTGTACTTACCCCTAATCGCCATTGGGGCACCTGCCTGACCTCAGGGCTTATACTCGCCTTCTACTGTGAACGGCAGACCGCTTGGACACGGATCCAGCCGTCGTGTGTGTGTGTGGGGGGGGGGAGGGGAGGGGAGGGGAGGGGAGGGGAGGGGAGGGGAGGGGAGGGGAGGGGGAGGGGAGGGAGGGGAGGGGAGGGGAGGGGAGGGGGGGGAGGGGGAGGGGGAGGGGGGAGGGGGAGGGGAGGGGAGGATCGGTGGGAGGCACTGGCAGATCCAGCCTCTATCCGTGGGGCATCTTTTTGTGGCAAAAGGTATCCCCATTTTCCCCCCTCCGCGGATTTGGGCCGGTCACCTTATTTTGATATTCGAGCTTAAGACATTCACTTTTCAATTCAAGAAATTTCTTTGGATTTATTCCGAGAAAAAAAAATCCGTTTATTTTTATTTTGGGGGTTCAAAACCTCATAATTCGAATACCCGAGATAGCCATTTAGAAGAGAATGTCATTTCCCTTCTTTTGACGTTTTGTATTTGCAATTTGGTTCAAAACGTTATTTTCTACGATTTTCCAAACATTTATCGTTTTTTCCACCAAAAATGGCATGACATGACGTCATTAAACGTCATTATCTCCCAAAATACTGCATCACTTTCATTGAAAGTTGGTGAGAAGACTTTTAGAAGATTTTTATTTGTGGGGTTCAAAAACCCATAATTCGAAAATCCGAGATAGTCATTTTGAAGAGAATGTCATTTCAGTACATCACGTTTAACGTGATGTACTGAAATGACATTGTCTTTAAAATGGCTATCTCGGATTTTCGAATTATGGGTTCTTGAACCCCACAAATAAAAATAAGTACCCTATCTGCCAGTTTCACGTTCATATCTATCGTAGTTTTCAGGTTATTGAGAAAATCCGGGAGGGGGCAGATTCTTCTGATAAGGTTTGAGCTAGAAGTACCTATCTCAACCTAGGTTCCTACCTACCTATATATAGTTGGTTTTATTTGATTGCACAATTGCCATTGGGACCTTCGTGAGAATCACACGTGAATTTTGTGCACACCGCTGTCCAGGCACGTAGCCAGGGGGGGGGGGGCTGTGCGGCCGCACCCCCTGGAGGCCAGGAGGGCCCTTTTCGGCGACGGAGGTCCCGCGCGACCGCGCGAAGGTCCCGCGCGAGCGCGAAGGTATCATGGGCTCTTTACCACGCGAAGCGTGATCTTTAGAGAGTTTAGAGCACTTTCGAGGCTCTTTAGGGCCACCAGGACCCTCTCTGAAAGACCAGAGTGACCCTTGGACGTTCAAAAGAGCCCTGTGCATGTCAGAGGGCCCCTGACCAGACCGAAAGGGCTCCTGAGCGGGTCCGATGGCCCCCTGAACACGTCGAATGGGCCCCTAGCCAGCACAGATGAGCCCCTGGGCAGGTCGAGAGGCCCCTGAGCATGTCGGCAGGGCGGCAAAGCAGCCAGCAGTCTATTGCCAGGTCATCAAGCCCCAGAGCAAGTTGGAGGGCCCTTGGACAGACCCCAGAGGGCCCCTGGGAAGTTCAAAGGGACCCTGTGCAGGCAGGGGCGTGGGAACTACGTTGAAGTGGGGGGGGGGGGGGGGTACTTTTTGGCAATACTACGGCAAAAATTAAGACTGAAGAGAAGCAACGTGCACCGCTCTTTTCCATACCCAATGCTGCTTATTGCCAATAGTATGTCATATATTTAAGGAAATTAGTATCAATATCATATAAGGAAATAGGTCGCCTAACAAGCAAAACAAAACTAGAGAATAGCTGGTAAACATGAAGAAGGAGCGACACTGGTACTAGGGTCACAAAACGTCGGAGAAGCGGAACTGGAGCTTTCACCGTGCCTGAATCCAGAACCGGCGGGCTTGACTTAACTCCCGAACCTGAAGTAGCTGGTGAGGTGATATGCCGGGCTCGCACCAAGTTGACCGTGGCAAAATCATGCATTTAGCATACATTTGGTACGAGTACCATACTTGGCTTCAACCGAGTTATGCTATGCCGTGTTTTACGGTGTTATGGTCAATGTTTCGGGCACATTTTTATAAATTTATCGTTATACGGTCGTACTCAAGCAAATGCTGGCAAGCCAATGCATTAGAACACACGGATTTTTCAGATACAAATGTTTATCTACTTATTTATAAGTCAGTTATTTAGTTGTTTTGCTTGTTGTTAACTTGCCGAATTAAGGTCCATTAACACACGCGCTGCCGGGGGTTCGCGCCAACCACGAACTGCCGGGGAGGGGGTTGATTTCCGCCCCCTCCCCTAAGATCGAAGAAACGCAATGTAGCGACAAGCGGAAGACGGTGTTATATAGCTCTCGAGACAATCTCTATCGAAAGTACTTTGGTTATTTTTAGGTCAAGTCAATATTGAGGTCACCAGAGGTCAAATTTTGGCTATATATGAGTGTCCTTGATAACACCGTCTATATCTCGATAATAGAAGAGCCAGCGACGCGCGGAAAAAGTGTTCGAAATATAATTTAATTTGCTGTAACTAAGGGTTCGTCAGAATTGACCTAGGGTCAATAGTTCGGTCATCAGCAGCCATTGAATTTCAAACATTCTTTAACAAAAATGCCGAATTGGTTTGAAGGAATAACTTTTGACAGAAGCACGATTAGGTAAACCATATTTCACCATTGTGTTAGTCTCTTCTAGACGCATCGAATGATATATTTGGTGACCTAGTTAAGTCATATACAAAAATTGACCTGAGGTCAGGTCAAGGTCTGGTCATGGTCAACTCTTGCATCAATTGATTTGTCTCGACAAGCTGAATACAATGGTGAAAACCCCATTGCTCTAAATCATACGTGACATTGCTCTAAATCATACGTGACCTGGGCGGTCACGGGTTACATGAGTTGACCTCGTAGAGGTAAAAGAACA